>BQNB010032779.1:11936-38420 GCA_026074375.1 Tanacetum coccineum
TATATGGCATTTTATGTGCGTTTTTGGTCGTTTAGGGTCGATTTTTAAGGTAGAAGGTATGTGTAATTACACACATACCACTATCTCCTTGGTAATCATCTCCACTTGGTAAGTAATCAATTCTAATTGCTTTCAATCTTTTTGTCATGTTGATCCATTCCTTGTATTGTTTGATATCGATTAGATGCCCAATTGTCAAACCCTAGAACAACTTAATCAATTTAGAGGTTAATTTTGCAAGAATCTAAGTAATTAATCTTTGATTATGATGTTAGATTGTCTAATCTTAATACATTGTCAAAAACAATTCGGATTTGAGCCAAAAATCATGATTTTTGAATCAACCCATATGGGTTATGATCTTAAAGGGGTGTTTAACAATAGGTTTATCAAAAAATAACTTAGTTTCCCCTCGTAATCTCAATTTCAAACAATAATTTTTGAGACGGCGTCAGAAATAAATCCTAACACCGTCTGGACACTCTGATCAGACATAGTTGAAAACACTAGTCTAATTTTGATCTATTTTTGTTTTGGCTTTGATGTAGACAATGAGCAAACGAACTAGGCATGGAAAGAGCATAATGGGGCAGTCTTCTAGCTCCCGAGAACCTACAATGGAAGACAAGGTTCGTAAATTCGGGGTGTTTGATAACAAAACCCACCAACTGCACTTCGACTTTCTCTCAAGATGTCGCATCCATTCCGGAAGCGTTATTGACTGGTTGTTCCTTGCTAATCATGGCCTTTATAGGGGTTTCTTTGAAAGAATCAATACCGATCACTTCTTCGGGCCCCAATGGGTGAACCTCTTTCAAATCAATGAACTAGTTTATCAAGAGCTAGTTCGTGAGTTTGTTGACTCGATTGAGTTCGATGCCACTGCTTGTAGGTACGATCCTGAGCAGTTGGGTATTTCATTTAAATTATAGGGTAAATTAAGGACGTTGTCTCTTTTGGATTTTGGTTAGAGAGTTAGGTTGTACTCTCAAGATCTGGCTAGGGAATTAGCACTAGGAGTGGTTTGCGTAGAACAGTGACTGTGAAAGCTGAGAATTTATTGATGGAATTCTGGCCAACTATTGGGGATGGAGAGTTTGTTGTAGGGGGCAGGAGTGTCAAGAAGGTTAGGGATCCAAGGGTTAGGTTAGCCCATCGTTGCATTAGAACAACCATCTCGGGTCGGAAGGAGTCCACCTAAAGGATCACCGCGATAGATCTCTTCTATCTCTATTGCATTTATAGTGAGGGGTCATTTGCAACATCCCCTATTGGCTAGCTCGCTATCTAAAAGGAGTTAGGGATAAGGATTTGATATGTGGTAGTATGTTTGTAACTAAGCTTGCTCGATCTTTTGGGATATTGACTAGGGAGTTGATGGATGCGTTGAGTGTTAAGCCTCGGGCGCATATTTTTAAGAAAAAAATCCTTGATTACTATAGGGATTATTTAGGAGCACAGTTGAGGGCATGTTACTGGCCTGCAACCCGTCATGTTGGGGAGGATGATGAAGCCGAGGAGGCGGCTGAAGAGGGAGCTGGTGGATCTTCCAATGTGTACCAGAACATAAGCAGGGGTAATTGGCAGGTTCATCAAGTCCAATGGATGGATGCTGGGTAGAATGAAGACTAGGATAACCATGCAGAAATGAGAAAGCCTAATGGGATTTATGAAACAAACAGTCGCAATTTCCGTGATGTCCACTCGTGACAACTTCGAGCCACATCACCATACCGATCCCATTCCTAGGGCGCGAGATAGACTATCCTCCCTATGGCTACACTAGACCCATGCCTCCTGGCTATAACTATCAATTTGGCCCTGCTCCTGGTGGTTCTAGTTAATTTCACTTGTTTGATTCCCGTATTGTTTATTATCCTTTCTTGATTAAAATAATTATGATCAGTAATAATTTTGGATTTGGAACCTTTAACATTTAATTTCAGTTATCTTCTATGCAACATTATTCATTAGTTTTATTAAACATTTATTTCGGTTATCTCTATGCATAGTTATTCGTTTATTAAATGTGGTGTGTTTTAATTCTTTATCGTTTGTTTTTATATGTTTAATTATATGATCGTGCTTTGTTTTGTTTTTTAACTTCGTCTTAATTACAATCAAAGGTATTTTACATAAAATAAATTATAAAAGAGAATATCCGGTTTCTAAGAACCATTTTGTGTCATGTTTAGAGTCATATGATTGTACTAATCGTTCTCGTGTTTTATGCAGTAATTTTTTCGCAAAAATAACTAATAGGATTTGCGTGCAGAAATTTTTAAGAAACGAAGAAAAATTACAGACTCTGGAGACTGCGTCAGGATTTTTCTTGACGGCATCGCGTCTCCAGCTACAGTAAATTTCGTATTTTTTTATTTTTGAAAAATTAATTTTTTATAATTTCCAGAATTTGTAATTTTTCTAAAACTTGCAGAAAACCACAATTACATTAGTACATTCATCATATCTTTATTGCTTTCGTAGTGTCAAAACCCTAAACAATTATGTTGTATATTATTATCTCGCCAATTTTATGATAGGTGTAGTTGTTTCTTGTCTTTGATTTGCAGGTTATATTTGATAAGGAGAAGCCCGAAATTCTTAGTAGTTTTATGTGGACGATTCTTGGATGACGATTTAGTCGGGATCATTTGTTTCTTCCCCAATATTGAACAAAACCAGAGGAGTACCAGTTTCTTTTGCATTTTTCTTTTTCCCTTTATTTGTTTTTTAGGTACTTTTAAGAACATTGGGGACAATGTTCAAAATAAGTGTAGGGGGGATAAAGCCTTAGAAACTATTTCTTCATTTACCTTTGCTTCAAAAACTTGATGCGGATTTTGTAAACTCACACGAAGTTTTACAATCCCCAAGGCAGAGTACCTGACCATTGTAGTGGAGTATAGGCAAGACTCGAGGGTTGTTATCATTATCTAAGGGAATAGTGTGCGAAGGTTCTAATTAAATGTAACTAGGGTCTAGGGGTTGAAAGAAGATTATTCTTGTATTTTTATATTTTATGAAAGCAGGTAAAATCTCTGGTTTGAAGGGGTTTTGGTTTTAAACTAATTAAACTAAATAAACTAAATTAAATCTAAACTACTTTGGTGGAAACTCGTATAGGTAAACAAACGTGTTCACTTAATCATGCATTACTCCTTGAATTGATCCTCCTAATTCTATTGCCCGTCACCCTTGTGATGTAGTGTGTAAGTATTTTCTAATTCATGAACGAATTACATGAACCCGCCGTCTATGTAATATTCCATTAAGGCAACACACAAGTAAGGTAGAATGAAGACTATTACAATGCCCCTAAGAGTACATTACATGCATTAAAACACTTAAAAGGTGATCAACTATATTAAGGCAAGGTAGTATGAAGACTGTTGCGATGGTATCCTTTCTACACAATCATGTTTCCCTAGACGTCTTCGCAAGCAATTAAGAAGCTAGTTTTCTAGAGCCTAACGCGCACACTCATCAACAAGAAGCAATATTAAAAAGAGTTACAAATCAAGTTTCATGCAATCATAAGCAAACACTAATTAATTTAGCCTAGCATGTTATAAGAAAGCGAAGGACAACAATTAATCAAATAATAAGACATATTGCAAGATTAAAGGGATAGAAGATCTTCACTTGATTAAAACATGGAGTTAAGGTTGATATAAGCTTTTTCTTCTTTAGAAAAAGTAAGTTGTTCATTTTCTATATAATTCCATTTTCCATTTTCTCTCATCTCTCTTTCTCTCTCAACTCTCTCTCTAGAACAACTCTTTCTTTCTCCTTTCTAGTTCTTGATCCGTGATTGATTCGTGTTATGAAGTGTTAAACGGGATCCTACATTCATAACTAGCAAATCTTATCATTTTAATGTTAAGCTTGATTTTCCTTCTAGAACAAAATCTAATCAGATTTTATAAGTACATTAAGGATCTAAGCAAAAGATTTAAAAAGATTTTTAACAATTATGAAATTGGACCGTGTGACCTACAGATCCACCTAAAAGGCAGACGGATCCACCATCCCTGGATCTGTGGCACCTTGACGGCCAAGTTTTAGGTTTTTTATAAATGCCACCCATTTGCTTAGTTTTTCACCCAAGCTTTTCACAACCTTTCTTCCACATTATTACACACATTTAGGATCATTATAAATTAGTTTTTATAATGTAAAAACATAATTAATCATATCATCAAAACTCTAATAACCCTTGATCATAATGCTTCTAACTTTCATTTATTGCAAGCATGATTCTACATGATCTTCCATACAAGCAAGCTTAGAGATCTTGCCATCATCATTCACCACATACCTACATATATGAAGATCTATTACAACAAGCCAAGAGACTTGTCATCTTTATCAACAACATCATGCTTAGTGATCTTGATGTTTTAGATTAGGCTTTTACATCCAATTGACAATTATGTCTTGGATCATCATTATACAAATTTGTGTATCAATCATTATACAACAAACTATATATTAGGCGGTTTATGTGTTTAGGCCATAAAACACAAGGTTTGTTATGTTGGGCCATGAAATATAATGGGTGGTTGTATCCGAAGAAGGACTCGGTATTTAGCTTAGTACCGAATAAAGTGTAAGCGACGTTATGTTGGTTCTACCTCGAAGTAGGACTCGGTATTTAGCTTAGTACCGGATAAAGTGTAAGCGACGTTGTGTGATTTTCTCCGCCTTAAAAGAGCTTGTTGATTTAGTGAAGTAACTCTCGAGTTGAGTACTCGAGGAGTGGAGTAGGGCAAAGAGGAGCTTCGTAGCTGAACCATTATAAATCATCGTGTCCGGTTTGCACTTTCTTTTACTTATTGCTTTACATTTATATTTGCCTTTATCGCTTTATGTTTATGTTTGCATTGCATCTATCTTTATGTTGTATATTGTATTGTGGTGATATGCTTTGTTTGGTGTTATTTATTATAGTTGTTATAGCACAAACTTGATTGGTTGTTTGATACAAAAGTCTTAAGTTTATAATGGAAACGTATTCAACCCCCGGTTTACGATTCCACAATTGGTACTAGAGCCACGTCGCTCTAGTTTTCAAAACAAATGGTTTTTAAAATAGAGCACGGTCCATGTATCAAATTTCCTATCAAGCGACACATAATGTGAAAACTTCTTTGTTTAGTACTTACAAGTTTTGGTGTTAAATATAAAGTGTTACAATAGCTTGAAGGTCTTTTAAAGAATCCCAAACAAAGGGTATAATGTGTCTAAAAGTGAATGAAATGATTCTGCCAAAATTTCACCACGGATCCACCAAAAGTGGATCCGTCCATGAGATCCGTTAGTATGGTTTTCAGTTTTTGTCTGCGTCAAATTTTGATGATTCAAAAACCAAAATTAAAAAATTTTGAATGTACTTTTTAATGGAATGGGTCTCAAGTATTAATTCAAATTTTAAGTTTGTCAAATAAGCAAAATGCCACAAAGTGTCTAAAATTTTGATTTTGTTTTAAGCGTAAAAAGTTTATTTTGACTTTTACTTTCGAGTCAGACACTTGTAGTTGATATCCTTTTGAAAGTTGCTATATTTTATCATTGAAAAGTAAATGTAGTTTTCAAATTTACTAATGGGAAGAAAACTAATTTATTTACAAATAAAATCAAGCTATGTATACATTGTTATATTTCATACACAAAACAAAGTGTGGTACTTTTGTGTGTTATGCTAAATGATTATTTGTTCTAGTTTGCATCTTAATATTATTAGTAAATCTCTCTTGTGCTTATTACATTTGTAGATTGTGCCTCTTTTATCTTTGTTCACTAGCGTAACTTTGACATGTACGGTAGTCATTAGTTTTCTTGTTTAAGCATCAATTGATCTTGTGGTAGATCTCTTGCACTAAGTTGTGAATTTGCTTTTGCATTGCGTATGGGAATAGATTACTATGTTTACAAATGTTATATCAACATCTTGTGAATCTTATTACTTAGTCTTACCCACTTAGGATTGAGAGCTAAGCAAGTGTGTCAAACCTTTTTGAAAAATATTGCACGTGAGACTCCTAAGAACTTCCAAACTTCTCTTCATCAAATATAACATGCAAATCAAAGACAAGAAACAACTATACCTAGCGTAAAATTCGGCGGGATATTAATATAGAGCGTAATTATTAGGGTTTAGACACTACGAAAGCAATAAAGATATGATGAATGTACTAATGTAATTGTGGTTTTCTGCAAGTTTTTAGAAAAATTACAAATTTGAAAAATTTTCAAATTTATTTTCCAAAACAATATAAAAAATACGAAATTTACTGTAGCTGGAGACGCGACGCCGTCAGGAAAAATCCTGACGCCGTCTCTAGAGACTGTAAATAATTTTTTTCGTTTCTTAAAAATTTCTGCACGCAAATCCTATTAGTTATTTCTTGGAAAAATTACTGCGTAAACCACAAGGACGATTAGCACAATCATATGACTCTAACATGACACAAGACACACAAAATGCGAATTAAATCTAAATTATTCATTTTTATGTTTGTATTGGTTCTTAGAAACCGGATATTTTACCTTTACAATTTATTTGATGTTAAAATACCTTTGATTTTGCAATTAAGACGAGGTTAAGGACAAAACAAGCATGCTACATAATTCAAAGCATATAGAACAATGATAAGATAAAATATGCACGGCACTCCTAAAAATGTATAAAATTAAAAAACCAAGTAAATGAGTATTCTCGGGTTGCTCCCGAGAAGCGCTTGTGTTTGTTTCGAGTCACAAGCTGTCTATACCCTTATTTTAATATTAAAAGGGTGGGTATTCCTACACTTATGTCAAGTGTGGGTGGATTAGTAACGATACACACCATTGTGGTAAGGAAAGAGCATTATGTTGAAAAGTATGGTTGAAATATATGCTACTAAATGGTTGAATCTTTAATCATAACCTTCTCTTAATTCTTTTGCCATAATGGGGTAATATAAGTCCTTCTTCTAGAAAGAAACTTTCTTTAGATTCTATTCCCATTCTCATTCTATCATCTCCAAATTTGAAAAAAATTAAACACTAGGGATCCACTTTTGTCCTAATAAACCTGATTTAAATCCATCATATTTCATAGGAATATAAATGATGGGTGATATAGCATACACATCCTTGTAGGTGGAAAGACACCATGTGAGGTGAAGGTGGTGTATGAATGGTCAAAGGATCTAGTACCTTCATCCTAAAACTACCCGGACTATATGGGTTGATGGGCGGGTCGGTTCCTCTTTTGTCTCCTCGATTTACATCTAAGGGTGAAAAATTAGGTCAAAGTTGAGGCTCCGGTTCATTAACACTAGAAATTTCCCTATAACTAAGAAAGAGGTCATGACTACAAGTATTCAAGCCTAAATCCTCTAGTTTCATGTGCTCTAAAGGTTCTACCTTCATCGGGATTCCTATAGTCTCTTCTACATCTTTTTGGTGAGTTACGAACGGTGTGTATACCTCAAATGATGGGAGGACTTATAGGGTACTTTGCAGGCTTGGATTATTTACCTTATCCTCCATCATATCTAGATCACCTATAGGCTCATTATATCATCTAACCAGACATGCTCACTTAGGTATCTTAACTCTAACCCTCATTCCTAACTAATTAAGCCTTCAAATTTGCTATTGTTTGGTCAGAAATAGTTCTAGTTGGGTTTTTCCACTGTTTATCGCATTGGACACAATCCTCATTGGTTTCCCATGCTTCTTCGGCACTTAACACCCTAAGGTTCCTACCCGCTACATAGTTAATGTCTATTTGGGCATATTTACTGATATGATCAAAAAAGATTTGATTTTGGGACCATAGGCTGAGGCCATGATGAGGGACTTTTCGATTTAACTTTTAAAACGAGTCCATGCATCGTAGAGAGACTCATCTTGATGTTGTTGGAACATCAAGACATCTTTTTTAATATTATCATCCAACCATTTTACTCTATCTACACTAGAATAATTATACCTATACATTTTAAATGAAAACTTTATTTACAAAATAAACAAGGGGTTTTTACGAAAAATAGGGGTTTTTACAAAATAAACAAGGGGTATTGAAGATTGTTGCGATGATATCCTTTCTACACAATCACGTTTCCTTAGACGTCTTCGCAAGCAATTAAGAAGCTAGTTTTCTAGAGCCTAACGGTATTTATAGGAGAGAAAGGTTAGCTTCCCTTCTTTTATTTTTCTAATTTTGCAATCTAGTCCCTATTCTTTGGATAATATGCTATTTTCACGTTTAGCATATTTCTCCTTATTACAAACTACTTTCTACTTTGTAAAATAAAGACTAAACACTAATAATAAATATAACCACTTAAAGTTTCATAATCGACACTTTTATGATCCTAACACTTGTTTTTGTGATACATCCCAAGACCGCATAGTGAGTTTTAGGATTTGCTAGATAAGAGGCACTAGGATTAACCTATGTTTTAAACCTTTATTTGTTACTATGGTAACATCGATCATATAACTATCCCACACCTTGCCATGCACTCATTTTTAGTGCAGGATCCCCCTAGTATAACCCTCTGAGCCTATCTTTTTCATGGTTCTTGTAATTTTCTGGTTAATCCGGACTATTAATAAAGAGTATTGTTTAACCCTACAACCAATCATTACACCCAAATCACCTTAGCCTACCTTGTATGTACTTGTTTTTAGTACATTATTGTTTTAACCCAATGATAACATCAAATTTTTAATACTTTTTGTTATCAAATTCCTTATCAAAATACTTGTAATTATCTCATAAATGCCTGAAAATGGTACTTAATCACTTATTTATTGTTTTCAAGAAGAAATCGAGCATTTGTACAAGAAACACGGGATTTAAACACAAAAAATAAGCAAATATGGATTTTTAAGACGTTTTACAGCGTAACCATCCTGCAAAGGTTACGCCGTAACATAATTAAGGCCAGAATGGTCATCACAAAGGTTACGGCATAATAACTTGCAAAGTTTATGCTGTAACACATCTCATTATGGAATGAAGAGTCATCTGAGTCAGTTTTACGTCGTAACAAGGACATTCAAGTTACGTCGTAACATTAATTTTGCCTACGATAAGGAAGCCCACATCAGCATGATTACGACGTAAACACACACAAAGGTTATGCCATAACAAGTTCGAAAAGTATAAATAAAGCCCTCATTTTGCATATTCATCATCAACCCTTCTACCACAGCATCAAAGGGGCGAACCAAGCTTCTGTAGGTCAAAGAAATCCATCTGAAGTCCAAGGGAGAAATCACTTTACTTACTTTTGTATTTAATCATTCATAAATAAATCCTGTAAGAATTATGAGCTTTCGATCAATGAATACTTCCATTATTTTTTACTGTTTAGTTACCATGAGTGGCTAAGCACTTCTAGTACCGACCTAGTTATGTAATTACTAATATTATGATTAATGTTTCCTGTTTGATAATCGTTTTATTTGATATCCTTATAGCTTGTCATAGATCCCTGCGTTTTGGCAATATTGAAAGGTAGTTTTGATCCGGTTAGTCCTTTTATTAGGCAAACCTCCGAACTTAAGATTACAAAGGTACTAGGATAAGTTGGAATCTATCCCAGTGTAGGAATCGATCAGATCACCGCCTTAATTACCCTAAATACTCAAAGAAGAGCAGAAACTCTTTCAGAGTGGAGAGAGGGTTTAAGTAATTCTATTTAGGTTATAGACAAGTCTTTTGGATGGTTGGTACCTAATAACTACAACAAGGATACCTATCATCGATACTTTTCGAGCAATTGGGATCACAAGGAAGTATAGGACAAACTTGAATTTCACTTCCGTGACTGTCAATATTAGAACATATAAAACTTACTTAAGACTTGCACCTAGGAAAACATTCCAATACAGTATTAATGAATAACTAGGTTAACAAAAGCTTTTCTCCCTATAGTTCTTCTCAATTTACTTTTTTGCATTTACTTTCTGTCGTAATTCTCAAAATTATTCAAAACCATTTTCAAACCTGTGACATTTCAAGTTATAACTAATCTAAACTTAGCTCTTGGGACGACCTTGGATTTACCAATCCTACGTTACACACGAGCGGGTTCTCTACTCGTTAGTGCATGTAGACATTGACGAACGAGTTTTTATAAATTTAAAACTTGTTAAATTATTTCTTTAAAAGAAAATACCATCACCCCAGTATAATATTTGAGTACTAAACACGGTTGCTAATTCCTTATCCTTGTAAATACTGTTTTGGGACAATTAGGATTCATGGTAGTATTTATTTTGCAGAAGAATGGGGAAGAAAAGTTAAATCATTACCCCTATATTTGTTCGATAGTCTCCTTGTTATGTTGATCCACCTCAATTCGAGTCATTAGTTAGATTGTAATTATGAGCTCTAAAAACTCAAGTGTAGGGGTGTGTTTATAGACCCCAAGTGATGTATTATGTTACCATTCAAAAAAAAGAGAAAAAATAGAAAAGAAAAAGAAAAGAGATTGATGTAGAGTTGTGTAGAGTTTGTATATCTTTTTCCGAGTCTTTGGCTTAGCAACCCAAACCAGCGTGTATTCTTATAAATAATTAGCTAACCCTTTTACCCTAAATTCACCCAAAAATCCACCCCAAATATACCTCATCCATTTCCGTTTCCATTAATGTTATCTTACACCTACACCCCATAACCCTTTAAAATACCTCCTTGATAGTAATGACTAGTACTTGTGCTTAGCGGTGAAGGTTTGATCCTTTACCAAGCCTATGGTAATTTATATGCTATGACAGGTAATGAGTGTTAATTTTCCGTTTTCCATAATTGTTATAATTTATTATACACCCGAGAGAAAGAGAGAATCCAAATACTTATGGAGGTGCCAATATATACTTTTCGTGCTTTTAGTTATGAGGTTTAGGAGGTTGTGTCATAAACTGCTTGAATTGGTGTTGGTGGAGGAAGTGAAGTTGACCTTCTTAGAGGAATATGAAGTCTAATAACAATAGACTTTCGTGGAGCACTTGATTCTCCTTCATCCACATCAAGGTTAGGTGACCTAGGGGCGCTAGTTGTCCTATGCGTTCCCTGGGTAGACTCAATCGCTTGTGACTGAGTCGTAGGAACATCTACCCTAAACACTGCAGCATACATCCGATAATGATTCGTGAGCTTCATCTCATCAGTTATCATCCAACTCAGAATCTTCACTCCAACTCCTGCCCTTATCTTCCCTAAATGAATATGCTTTTAACCATCTCATCATCTTCCAAATTGTGATACTTATCATAAACTCATCGAGAAATCTTAAGGAAAGCAGTCATGTAGTGACTCACTATAAGCTTTGTGAATCTAAGATAAGGAATCAATGTTGATGGATGTTCGAGTGAGTAGTGCAGTCCTTCCCAAAGCAAGTCAGCATAATCCACATGAATATTGTTAACAAAACAATATAACATCTGCATGATTTGCAAAGGCGGTTGATCATAACCAGTAACTCATGTTGCCAGACATCTTGAAAACATCTTGCACAGTGTCTGCCATGGTTGTACGAGACCGGTTGTCTTAAAGTTGGATGGTGATCTTAATTCCAGTGTGAAACCAAGATCGTTTATATAGAATGGAACCATCTCTGATTGGTGCAGGAAAAAAGCGTTCATGATTATTGTATGTTGCTCGAGGCAAGTAAAATATTGTCCTGAAATAATCAAGAGTCAGATTGAGCTCTTTCCTGCCAAGCACAAACTTGAGCTTATACTTTGATCCATCTTCCTTCAAAGTATGCCAGAATTGCCCCAAGTAGATCCATGGTAGTGATGAAGAAGCAGCAATGCTGAATCTAAGTGGATGATTTTGAAGGATGTTTTCCAAGAGTATGCTTTCATTTGGGCACAACGGATTCTTAAGATCAAACTTTTTGTTGGCATCCATGAGAGCATAGCGTTTGTTGCGTGGACACAATTTTTCTTGGTAAATATCAGCTTGTCTTTGTGATTGTTCCATGATGATTGTTGAATGATTGATGGCAATAAGATGTTAGATAATCAAGCAATTTATGTGACATTTTTGTCTCTTTCCACTTTATTTGTTTTTGTATGTTCTGGCAATTCTTTTCGAACATATTTTTGACCAGTTTGTTTCTCATGTGCTTATTCTTTCTTTTTCTAGCATATGCCATACGCTTTATTCGCCTTTTTCATTTGATTTCTCTTTTTTTGTGTTTTGGCATTTCTTTTTCGAACACACTTTAGATTTGATTTTTCACGTATGGATTTTGTCTCTTCTTCTGTTAGAAATGGGGTTCCCCCCCCCCCCCCCCCCCCCCCCCCCCCCCTCACTAGAAATCTCATTGTGAAATAAACTCTTTAATAAAAATGAAGATTCTCTCTAATTTTGAATAAGACTCTATTTAAAAAAATTCAAGAGAAATCATTCAAATTCTTAAAACTTTTTGTAAAAGAGTACTATTTTTGACCCAATACAGAAATTTAAGAACCTTTTTAGAAATTATTTGTGGAAAAGCATTTTTATTTGAGAACATAGAGTCAGTCAAACTCAATTCAACATATAAATGGCCACTAAGTCACTCACTCCTCATTCTGTTCATTGCAGAAAACGGTCAAAACCGGACATGACTTAGACCACTTAAACAATTGAGAATAGAATTATCAACCCAAGTTATTTTGTGAAAATTTTCATTTTTTCTTCTTAATTAGTATCTTATACCATTAAACAACACTCTAAATTCATCAACTAATGGTCACTAAGTCACTCCACTCCTCATTCCAAATCAATGCAGAAAACAACAAACCGGAACAGACTTAGACCACTTAAACAATTAAGAATAGACATATTTAACACAAGGCCTAAAATTCATCAAAACTTGATCAATTTTTGTTCATTTTTGAGGTACTTTTTCACAAACGTTTGAACTTCAAATCACATGAGAGACTGATCTTGTTATTTACAGACATTTGAGCTTTATACAACACATTCAGATACATATAAAAAACATACACTAAGTCTAGTAAGGCTCCCAAAAATTTTGTGCATTTTTTTTCAACAAATTCGACACTTTCAAAAATGGTGTTTGACTTTTCCTATTTTGACTTTACTGAATTTTGACTTTTTCAGGTTTGACTCTTCCGAGTTTGATCTTTTTCAAATTTAACTTGTCAAAAATGGTTTTTTATCCAATTTTACAACAAATTCGATCTTCTTATTATTTTTAGGTTAGACTGAGTCCATTTTGACCAAGTTTTAGTCAAAATTTTAAGATTTTATCAAATTCGACAAACTTCAAATACTTCTGAATTTTGACTCGATATTGAATTTGTGATTTATGGAATTTAAGCAACATTAATTACAATTAATCATGCACAAACACTATTATTATCATCTAAAACCCTATTTCTATCATTAAATTCCAAAACCCCTAATTTCGGAAACCCTAATGTCTTATCGAATTTAAATTCTACGTTAGGAACATTATTAAAATTCATTTCCAAAACATGTTTCTTTGAAAATTAATTACGTTTGAGAAAAGAAAACGATTGTGGACATTGTAATGAACTTAAACACACGATCTTTTGACAAACGCAATTTTCTTTTCTTTTTCGATATGAAACTCGAAATAAAGAAAAAATAGAAAATGAAATTAATTTCCTATTTATACCGTCCGAATTTGAAAGTTTGGAAAGTGACACTTTCAGTCCTAGGAGTTTTTCCATCCCAATTCTTGTTTGAAAAATGATGGTTTTGGCCCTTGTGATTTTTGAAGCCAAAATTAATTTAACAAAAATTTGCATAAACTCTCCCTTAGAGTATGATCCCTTTGCACAGTTAGTCCGTTGGATTTTTTCCTTTTTCAAAGTCTATTCTTTCACAAAGAAATGAAAAACCCCCCCTTAAAAATATACCATTTTATTTAAAAGCTATCAAATATTCGAGAGATCATTGTTTTTATTGGATTTTGAAATCGATGTGAATTTGTCAAATAAAATTCAGGTGATGTACGTGAATGGAATTTATAAAAACACATGTTTTGACAATGAGAACACATTCGTTATCAAAATAACTCCCCCTCAAATCATGATCTCGTTAGACATTGACAACAATTATAATGAAAATATCGAATCATGAATCTGATTGTAATGAGAAGACACGTGGTTTGATTAAATTATGTTTTTGTACTTTTACATTTTTTTATTTTTTTATTTGATTTTTGTTTTTGTAAAACATCAAGGAAATCTTTTTGGATTTTTATATTTTTCAGTTTTTATTTTGTTTTTGATTTTGAAAAACATTAAGAAAATCTTTTTGAGTTTTTGTATTTTTTAATTTTATATTTTGTTTTTAAAAATTTATTTACAATTTTTATGTATGATCTTTTTTAAGAAGATAACTTTGCCAGACTTTTCAACTGTGTTGGAGTCATACATCTCATACCAATGCGATGAATTAAGTACTCAAAGCGTTCTTTAGGAAGAGGTTTAGTAAATAGATCCGCAAGTTGGTATTCAGTTCCGACAAAGTATAATTCCACCGTTCCCTTTTCAACGTGTTCTTTAATAAAATGATATTGGATGTCTATGTGTTTTGTACGCGAATGATAAATCGGATTGCATGAGATAGCGATAACGCTCTTTGAATCGTAATACATCGGTATTCTGTTATACTTGTATCCATAGTCCAGTAATTGTGTTCGCATCTAGATGACTTGTGCACAACACACAGACAATGATACATACTCAGCTTCAGCTGTTGACATCGCAATACAATCTTGCTTTTTAGAACTCCAGCTCACGAGCTTTTCACCTAAAAATTGTAAGCCTCCTGAAGTGCTTTTGCAATCGTCTTTACATCCGGCATGGTCTGCGTCTGAATATGCAATTAGTTCAAATCTGAAATCCTCCGGATACCATAGGCCCATGTTATAGGATTGTCTTAGGTACCGAAAGATTCGCTTAACCTCTTTGAGGTGTTTGAACATAGGACGTGCTTGAATAACGAGCACTAAATAAAGGTGGCAAAACAATATCTGGTCGACTGACGTTAGATACATGATCCCTTCAATCCTTGACTATAAGTCGTTTGATCATTAGGAGTGCCTTGTCCAAACAGCATCTAGTCTCTTAGTGGCTCATAGGTGTTGTTCATAGGAGACACATCATCCTACCATGTTTTCATTTTAAAATCTTAATTGCTAATGTGACTGACTAAATGAATAATGCCATGAGGTGTTTGGATGAACGTTGAATCTAAGAAAAATTTAAGTCCCCCATCATAGACATTTCAAATTTATTTTTTATAAGATTTGCAAATCGTTTTGAAAAATATGGATTTGTGGACCCAAAAATGATGTCATCGACATATACTTGGACAAGTAATATGTCTCCCCCGTGACGTCGTGTAAACAAAGTCAGGTCAACAATACCTTTAGTAAAATAGTGTTCAATCAAGAATGAATATAATTTGTCATACCATGCTCATGGAGCTTGTTTGAGACCGTATAGAGCTTTCTTCAACCTGTATACATGATCTAGAAAGTCTAGATTGAAAAATCTAGTAGGTTGGCTAACATAAACTTCCTCTTTCAATGGAACATTGAGAAATGTAGTCTTAACATCCATCTAAAAGATTGTAATGTTTTTATGTGCAGCAAAAGCAATGAACATTCGAACGGCTTCAAGATGAGCAACAGGAGCAAAGGATTCTTCAAACTCGATGCCTTCTTCCTTCTTGTAACCGTTCGCAAAAAGACGAGATTTTTTTTCAATAACAATATTTTCCACATCACTTTTATTCTTCCAGAGCCATTTGACAGCAATTATATTCTTTCCATCTGGTCTAGGAACTAGTTCCCAAACATATAGTCTCTCGAATTGATAACTCATCTTTCATTGATTCTATCCAACTATGATCTGACATAGCTTCTTAAATGTTCTTTGGTTTAAGGGTGCTGACGGTTATTGCATACATGCATAATTCAGAGTCAGTCTGAAGTCTATTTCGAGTCATCATAGGTTTGGATGGGTCACCAATTACTTGTTCCAAAGGATGAGCTTTTGTCTAGATATGTGTTGAGGATTGTACTTGTGAACTCAAGCAAAAAATGTGTCTAGAGGCTGATTTTATATAGACCACTTTCCTCAAAGTTTTGGAGCATCATAAGGAACAAAAACCAAATTACCATCAAAAAAAAAATTCCCCCTTAAACAAAATAATCTTCTTGATTGAATTCATCAGCCTCATTCAAGGAGATTGCAGAAGTTTGTTCGTCGGATGTAGTTACAATGGGATGAGCCTTTTGTTCTTCAACGATGATTGGACATGTCGAAGGTGAGTCTTCTTGATTATGAACTTGTTGTGCATCGAAATTGATAGATACGTCAGAAGATCTCTTCTCAAAGTATTCTTCGTACATTGGACCGAACAAATTATACAAATCTTCTTTAGACTAGGTATGCATAGATTTTGCTGATGAATCATCATGTATGAATCGTTGAGAAACGGGTTCTAAATTGTCATGTTTTTAGAAGCCTACTTAAGCATATCAAATTTAGACTGAATGGTTTCCATTAATCATTTTGGTACGGTGATTATATATTCTAAACCATTTGATGTCTTAGGATGATACCCCTAAAGATCCCAATTTATGCTTTTGTTCATCTTTCCAAGGTCATTGCTGACATATTGTTGGATAACAAAGTAACAAATAACATGAAAGTACTCCACATTTGGTTTTTTACCGTGAAGGAGTTTCCTATGGAGTCTTGTTGTACCTCGTATGAATGATTGACTAATTTTGAGTAAAGCAAGTAGTGGAAATTGCCTTGGCCTAAAGAAATTCATAGTAAAACATGAAAAGATAAGCATTATGCTGCATCTCAACAAAGTAAAATTGTGTCATTCAACAATCACATTTTGTTTGAGGCGTTCGAGCATTAAAAACTTTGTTGCATAATTCCCTAACTTTTCATAATGAGCCTTAAGAAAATTGTTTTTTTAAAATGTCTGTTAATACAAATAAACCGGTTATAAAACAAACATTTTAGCAATTAAAAAAAAAAAAAAAAAAAAAAAAACAACTTAGGCTAAGGTTTATTAATTGACAAAACATAACAAACTAATTTTCTCAACACATATTATCTCAAAACTTTATTCTACATCTCCTAACTTTGTTAGAAAAGCACATGCAACTGAAAAAGTGTACGAAATCATATATAAACCTCAAAACTTTACACAAAATTATCTTACACTTATAATTTAATTACTTCATTAGTATATAATAAAATGCAAGCAAAACCCAAGGAAAAGTCTCATAAGATTATCACCAAGATATCACAAGATTTTGCCAAATCAAAAATCCGGTTTAGTTTACTGTTATTCCGGTGCCCTTAGTTTTGCAAGCCAGTGCCCTCTGTCAACAGCACTGACAAACCGGCATACAGTAAACAATTGGTCTGTAAATACCATAGCATTTCTAATTTTTCACACACCTTTCTCATCTAATCTTCTCTCTAACCAACTGATCTCTCTCTCTAGCATCTCTTTCTAGAAAGGAATTGCCAAATACGCGAAAGTTTCAAGCACGCCTCAGAAGTGTCTTGATCTTGATCAATCTTAGCATCATTTTAAGAGATCAAATTGCGTATATATTGTTGTATTGGTAGATGTACTATCAAGTGTAGTTGTAGTTATTATCGATTCTCATTTGTTAAAATCGTATCCTCTTTGTACCTATTAGAATGTACCATTGTTGTGAGGCTTCTTCGCCAAGTGAAAGGAGCTCGGTGACTAATGTTTAACAAACTCTCGAGTAGGTGACTCGGGGAGTGGAGTAGGGCAAGGAAGGTGTCCTTGTAGCCGAACCACTATAAATACTTGTGTCCCGGTGAACTCTTTCTACACTCTATCTTCTCTTTACTCTTACATCTCTTACTTCTTAATTATCAAACATCAATATCTAGATCACTTCACTAAAAGTTTCAAACAAAGTGTTAAACAAGTTTTAAAAGGCCAAAATTTTTAGAAAACTATTCAACCCCCCTTCTAGTTTTCCACAATTGGCATCAAGAGCTAGGTTACCAAAGTTTTAAAATAAATTGTATTTTAAATCTTTAAACGATAATGGATTCGGAAACACTAAGAAGGGTCAACCTATGCAACGACCACACTCCTTCGAGGCAAATTGTTTTATATATTGGAAGAAACCGTTTTGGTATAATGTTATCGTATAAGTAGGTCAATCGTCTTGTAAAATAATATTTGTAAATTTAAAACTCATATAAATATTATATAAATGATTCTAAAATGTTTTGCAAATTTTTTTATAAAAACTGAACCAACACTATTCACGTCAGGAAATAGTATATAAAATCATATTTTTCTTGTTTTATTCGTTAAATGAAATTTTTTAGCTTACGCGATTTAATTATGTGATAAGAACTAAAAGTAAACGTGCACGAGACTAAAAAAATAGTGAAATAATGACGAAATAAATGACGTCATAAAATGGCCTGAAAATACGAAATGTTACATTTTTGATTACCGATGATGAAACCATTGATATTTCTAGATTTAATACCATTATTACTTCTCTTAAAGCACTTGATGAATCTTTTTCAAGTCGTAACCATGTTAAGAAATTCTTGAGGGCTCTCAGATCAAAGTGGCGACCAAAGGTAACGGCGATAGAGGAATCCAAAGACTTGTCAAAGCTATCTCTAGACGAACTTGTTGGCAACCTTAAAGTCTATGAGGTAGTTCTTGAGAAGGACTTGGAGATTGCAAAGAACAAGAAAGAAAAGTACAAGTCTCTCGCACTTAAAGCAAAACAAGTCTTGAGTGATGATGATACATTTTCCTCGGATAGCAATGATGAGGAATATGCAATGGCCGTAAGGGATTTCAAGAAATTCTTTCGAAGAAGAGGCAAGTTTGTCCGACAACCCTACGACGACAAAAAGAACTTCCAAAAAATCAAGGAAGAGAAAAGGGAAGATCGAAGATGCTTCAAGTGTGGTGATCCAAATAACTTCATTAGTGATTGCCCTAAAAACTCGTGAATAGTATGTGGAGGCTAAGAGTGGTGGGGGGGTGCCTTTTTACTGATAGGTAGTATCTGCCCCCCTTAAAATAAAACATCCTCCGGTGATCAAAAAGGCACTGACGTTTGTGGGGTAGTGGGTGGGATGGTGGGAGTGGAATTTTTGTGGAGTGGAAGTTGGGTGGTCTTATTTTGGAAAGTGGGTGCGAGTAGTGGAGATGATCAAAGAAAGAAGGAAGTTGTGTGTGAGAGAAGGGCCCCGCGCGAACGGAATTGTGTCGCTAGCAATTAAGAAGACTGGGGGGAGCGGTTCGTGAAGTTTAGCGGGTCTTTTGTAGGGCATCTGGAGTGTAACGAAATCGAGGTTTATTTTGGTTATGGTCTTACGGGGGATTTTGGAGGAAGGCGATTGATGGTTATTTTTACTTTTCTGCTTATGAGAAAATTTGAGGTTGCCCGCTTTTTCGTCCAGATTCATTCGGTTTATACTTGCGTGTCAGTGTGAGTAATTGGGTCTTGTGTTGTTACCAGGTGATTTGGGGTGGCGGGGTGGGTTCGGTGTTGTGTTGGCAACTAGAGGTTTTAGTTAGTGCGTGGTTAAGTTGGGGGTGAGGGAGTGGTAGGAGGGGCTTTGCTTTTTTATTGGGTGACCTACCAATAATCGAATAAAAATATCCACCTAACACAACCCCCATTACTTTTCACCATATTTACATCTCTTCCTCATACCACACCGACCAACTCCCAAGCATTAATAATACCGTGCTATAACATCCCACCCATCAACATCCCAAAAACTCCACCACACTTCCAAACACACCACCCCACATCACCCCACAACCCTAAACAACCTCTATAACCCCTACCAATTAATAACACAACCCCACTTAACCCCCATCCCCCAATTAACCCCTCAAAAATCCCTACTACCACCCATCAATAACATAACAACCAAATCTACTCCCACACTCACACATCACCATCCCCAAACCCAAAAACCCCAACCCCCCCCCCAACCCCAACCCCCCCCCTACCCCCCCCTCTCTCCTCCCGAAAGACCCCCCCCCCCCCCCCCCCCCCACCCAAAATAAACAACTCCACAAAACCCACACCCCCCCTAACCCCCACCCACCCCAACCAACCCACCCCCCAACCCCAACCCTCACCCTCCCCCCCCACCTCCAACCCACACCCACAACAAAACAAACAAACCCCCAAAAAATGCAAAATAGTCAATAGTATGTGTGGATTAGGATAAACAGAGATATAGGCTTCCCCTAGAAGCAAAACACTTCAATAATCAAAATTTAGGGAAAATTACACTACTCTCTTGTATTAGATAACTTGAAAAACTCTATGTCGAACTGGGCTGGCCGGTGACAGTCATTAACTTGACTCCCCCCGTCTTCCACCGGGCTTCTTATATTTATGAAAAAAACCGGGGCATATGATGACAGTGCAGGAAAAAAGAAAAAGGTACGGGGAATCATAGGTAGTTTGTTTTAAACAACATGGACTTGTCTCTAATTACCCATCAAAGTCTATTTTGGCGACACCGAAACGTAAAACAATACAACCACACAATTCTAAAACTTGGTCAAGGGGAAATTGGAAAAAAAAGTAAAATCCAACGCCACCCCCTTTTTTTTAAAAGTCCCAGGAGGACATAGTAGCTTTTAAACCATATAAGCGTTGAGCGCTTGGTGTGTGTAACGTGGGATTATCATCATGTAATTCTTGGGCAAAGAAGTGGGATAATCATGAACAGTCCTTTTCTACAGTCTGACAACTTTACATACATTAGGACAATCAACGGTTATGCAATAAACACTAACGGACCCATGAGATATTGGGGAACCAAATGCCTTGAGTTGACAACAAATCCAATATCAAGTTGACATGTAGGTGGTTGTTGAACAACTGTTGGTGCATAGCTTTGAAGTGGAGGTGACTGAATAAGTTGTTGGGTTATGTGAGTGTTTGATTGATAGTGCTGATACGCTTGATAAACTTCAGATGGTTGAGTATGATACTGTATTTGCTGACTGCTGTATGAAAGAGGTGGGTTGTAGGTATTTTCTAGCAAAGCAAGTGGTTTTGAGAATCATTGTCGCATTTCTCAAACTTCTTTAGAATCTTTTTCATTGTGTTTGAGGAAAGCATACAATTGTCCAAAGTTCACACTGTGAAGATCTCTTGCTTGTTTAGCTGTTGTGACAAACCTACTCAGGTTGAAGATGATTCACAAACTTCGTGTTGATTTGCATATTTAACATAGACATAGGAATCATTTTCATGTTATTGATCAATTTTGTATATCTTAGATAGTATGAGTGGATTGATTCTCCAGGCTCAGATGTGAATTTATCAAATTCATCATATAGCATAGACTCACGTTCTTGCTTGGTCATCTTTGTGCCTTCCATAAGTTCTTTGACTTGATTGAATATTTCTTTTGTAGTCTGAAAGTGGTTGATAAGAGTGTAAATGTCAACTGGAAATCCAAGAGGAATGATATTGACAGCTCTGATGTCACTATCGTATCGTAATTTCTCTTCTTGAGAGAGATCTGTAACTTTTTGAGGACGACGGATGCCAGTAACGCCATCTGTGTCTTTAATAGTAATCTTTAGTAAGAGTTTAACATGACCATTCTTGATTGAGTTAGTTAACATTTCTCCATTCTCTTTTCCTTGGATATATAGTATAATCCGAGTCTTCCAACTATCATACATGCCTTTCTTTAGCATCGGGGGACAGTTTTCAGAACCTGCTGCAATAACGTTTTCTGCCATTGTTGCCATTGTGAATTTGATTGTGTAGACTTCGTATGAATTTATATTTGAGGATCGTTTTGACGAGAAGAAATGTTGCTTTTGTGAAAGTTTTGTCGTAAGATTGTATTTTTAACATGAACCGGGTAAAAAGATTACAACTTTATCAATGTAGTTTATTTAAAAACCTTAAAGTTTAAACCTTTATACTTAAAAAAACCCTAATTTTACCTTAACTACAAATTAATTATACACTATATTCCAAAAATCACCTTTTTTACATTAATTACCCACTAAAACCCTAATCCACTTTATTAATTTAATAATAAAAAATCTTTTTAACCCTAAAAATCCAAAACCCTAATTTATAAAACTAGGGTTTAGTTTTTAATCTAGCCTCGGTCTGGGTTTGGAGGTTCGATGGAGGATCGGTTGTAGGGGGTGACCGGTTGTGGTGGTGGTTCGGCTGAAATAAGGTGGCCGACTGTGTTGGGTCGGTTGGGCTTAAGGTAAGTTAGAAGAAGAGGAATCAATTAATGGTGTCGGTTGGGGTATTTTTTGAGTGGGTGGTTATGGTTGTTGTCTGACTCTGTCCACTGCTTTCAGTGATACCCATATTATCATTCAATACTATACCCTCATTGACCAAACAAGCTTCCAATACTGCAACCTTAGTGACCAAACATGCTTCTAATGTAGTACCTTCAATGACCAAGCTCTCTTGCTGTTGTAACTCACTTTCTTTTAGCCATTTTTTAATCTCCTTTATTGCTTGAACTTCACTTCTTTTATCCATAATTCTCCATATTTAAGTGCTCTTTCATCAATAAGCTTGTCAAGTTCTACCAAATACCGGAGTAAGATACGTTTGTAATATTCAGGTTCCCATCTCGTACCGTCATTGAAGCTCACTTGCCAGCTTTTATTTGGAACATCTAAAGCATTCACCTCTTTCAAATCAAAAAATTCCTTGAATTGTGTTATGAGTACAATAAGACAAGTCTTAGAATCATGCCCATGAAAATTGTCTCTTTAAAGTTGCCATTGTAATTGATTCAAATTGTGGTACATCTTTTCTCTGAAAGTGTTATGCTCTTCACGGAAGAATATACGAAATGCAATTTCAAATGGTCTTCGGTTTATGAAGTCGAAAGAACTATAGAGATATCTAAGATGTATCTTGAGCTTGTTAAACCATGCCAAGCATTTTTGATGTAGTTCCCTTTCATCCTGTTGCATCTGTTGTAATTCCATCTCTTTTGAATTTGAACTTGATGATTCCATTGAATTCCGATGTGTGAACTTGATTTGTGGATCTTTTCGATGATTATGAAGTGTTATGTGGTTCGAACAGATAACCCGCGATTTTTCCCTCCAAAAAATAATTTCAAAATTTATTTTGAAAATCTAAAATTTTAACGTCAATTTTAACCGTAAAAATTTAAATTTTGTCCCAAAAATTCGCATTTTAGCCCAATATTTTCACTATTATAGCAAAATTTGAATTTGACGTAAAAATAAGCTATAAAGTTTACTATAAAAATCAAATTTGAATTTGACGTAAAAAAATTTGATTAGGAAGGATATTTTGCGGGATTCAACTGGTTACGTATTTCATAGAAAGAATCCTGTGAACATATTTCACACAAAGAACTTATTTCGCAGAAATAAACTTGTACTTGTTTCGCACAATTAAACCTGTAACTTGTTTTGCACAAATAACATATTTCGCAGAAATAGACTTGTTTCGCGCAAATAAACCTGTGTTATGTTTCACACAAATAACATATTTCGCAGAAATAACTTATTTCACAGACTTAACCTGAAAACATATTTCACAGAAACAACCTAATACATATTTTGCAGAAACAACCTAATACATATTTCGCAAGATTCAAAACATATTTCGCAGGATTCAAAACATATTTCTCAGAAACGTACAAAAACGAAACAAATCACTTAAAATCACCTAAAAACACACTTTTTGATCGGTTTTCTTGATTCTTTTTGCAAAAATAAGTTTTGTTATGCTATATCTATCATAAAAATCCAAACTTGAGTGTTTTAACAACAAAAATTTACCACTTTATTTTCGTGTATAGTACTAAAAAACACCAAAAATTTCAAGTTTTTGAAAGACAGAGCTTAAACAAACGCACTAAACATACTAGATATTGTTTTGGAATAGAAAGATACTAGCTTTTTGATAGAATAAGCACACAAATAAAATAAGCCAAATCCTTTTAAGCCTAAAATAAGCAAAACAAAACACCACATACGAACACTAAAGATCCCAAGATGAAACTATGGAGAATGATACCAATTATAGAATATGGAAAATCACAATCAAGCGCACATAAAATTAGAAGAGAAGAGAGAAGAAAGCTGGTGGAGGTGTTTGGATAATCTTTTCTATTACACACATAAAACATACACTCTCACACCCTCTCTATGTGTAGAGAGGGTATATATATATGACCCATAGTGGCTAGCCATGGGCCTCTAGTAGGCTTCCATGAGTTGGGCCTTGGTCTATTACATTAATTATACTAACAGACTGACCTATTACACACTTGATATCGTCTAACTATTATAAGGCTCGTTAGATCGATAATGATCGTCACTTCACTAGAAACTAAATTCCTAACACTGATTACCCTTGGTTGATTTGTTCCTGCATTTCCAACTCTATTGACAACCCTTGCTCCTGAAGCTTGATTCTTTCCAGTATTGCCCTCATAACCTTGAGACTGTCTACCTTGAACATTCTAAACCGTAACTTGGCCGTTTTGAATTGTAGCTTGAGTTCTTAGATTTGACAAAGTTCAAAGTTGGTTATTTGTGGGAGGATATCTTGAGCTATAATCAGAACTCAAGAAGATCATAGCTTTGTTGAGACTGGCTATTGGATCATCAGTTGGAAGAAAGTTTGGTATAACAAATCTGGTATCAAGTTGAAATGTAGGTGGTTGTTGAACAACTGTTGGTGCATAGCTTTGAAGTGGAGGTGACTGAATAAGTTGTTGGGTTATTTGAGTGTTTGATTGATAGTGCTGATACGGTTGATAAACTTTAGATGGTTGAGTATGATATTGTATTTGCTGACTGTTGTATGAAAGAGGTGGGTTGTAGGTATTTGACAGTAAAGCAAGTGGTTCCGGGAATCATTGTCGCATTTCTCGAACTTCTTTAGCATCTTTTTCATTGTGTTTGAGGAAAGCATACAACTGACCAAAGTTTACACTGTGAAAATCTCTTGCTTGTTTAGCTGTTGTGACAAACCTACTCCACTCGGGTTAAAGATGATTCATAAACTTTGTGTTGATTTGCATGTTTGACATAGACATAGGAATCATTTTCATGTCATTGATCAATTTTTCATATCTTAGATAGTATGAGTGGATTGATTCTCCAGGCTCAAATGTGAATTTATCAAATTCATCATATAGCATAGACTCACGTTCTTGCTTGGTCATCTATGTGCCTTCTATAAGTTCTTTGACTTGATGAAATATATATTTTGCAGTCTGAAAGTGGTTTATAAGAGTGTAAATGTCGACTGGCAATCCAAGAAGAATGATATTGACAGCTCTGATGTCACTATCGTATCGTAACTTCTCTTCTTGAGAGAGATATGCAACTTTTTGAGGACGACGGATATCAGTAACTCCATCTCTGTCTTTAACAGTAATCTCTGATAAGAGTTTAACAGGCTCATTCTTGATTGAGTCATTTAACATTTCCCCATTCTCTTTTCCTTGGATATATAGCATAATTCGAGTCTTCCCACTATCATACATGCCTTTCTCTAGCATCGGGGGACAGTTTTCAGAACCTGCTGCAATAACATTTTCTTCCATTGTTCCCATTGTGAATTTGATTGTGTAGACTTCGTATGAATTTATATTTGAGGGTAGTTTTGACGAGAAGAAATGCTGCTTTTGTGAAAGTTTTGTCGAAAGATTGTATTTTTAACATGAATCGAGTAAAAAGATTGCAACTTTATCAATGTAGTTTATTTAAAAACCTTAAAGTTTAAACCATCATACTTTAAAAAACCCTAATTTTACCTTAACTACAAATAATTATACAGTATCTTCCAAAATTACTTTTTTCACATTAATTACCCACTAAAACCCTAATCCACTTTATTAATTTAATAATAAAAAATCTTTTTAACCCTAAAAATCCAAAACCCTAATTTATAAAACTAGGATTTAGTGTTTAGTTTTTAATCTAGCCTCGGTTCAGGTTTGGAGGTTCGATGGAGGATCGGTTGTATTGGGTGACCGGTTGTGATGGTGGTTTGGCTGAAAGAAGGTAGCCGACTGTGGTGGGTCGGTTGGGCTTAGGGTCGGTTAAAAGAAGAGAACCGATCCTAGTGGTTCGGTTGGGAATTTTTTCGTGGGTGGTTTCGGGTTGTTTTCGGTGATGTTTCTTGCTTAAAGGTTGAATCTTTTTGCAAGAAAAACATAAAAGTATGAAACTTTTTTTTGCAAAAGTATGAAACTTTATGCACGAAAACCACAAAAGACTTCGTACTTAACGTGGATTACACGAAAAGATCAAGACTTTATCTTCTGAAATGATTAAAAATCACAACTTCCTTCAAATCTAAGGCTTTGTCTTTAAGAATTTATCTTCATAGTCTTCAAATTCTTTAAAGT
>BQNB010032780.1:0-52880 GCA_026074375.1 Tanacetum coccineum
ATTTGTTAATGAATTTCGAAACAAGATCATCCCATGTAAGAATCGATCGAGGGGGTTCTTTTTTAAGCCAAATTCGGGCGTGGGAGGATTGAAAAGTTCTTGGTTGTTATTTGGTTTCTCAAGATTGGGTGATTCAACATAAGTTTGTCGGAGTTGTTGTTGTCGACGTTTACGGGCTTGAGAACGAGTGCGCATGCACAAAACAGAAATATAAAAAGAAAATTTACACTATATTTTTTTTTTGGTTTTTCAATGATTTATTCACAATTGATTTTAACGGACAATGAGATAAGACAACTTCAACCAAATAATCTACTTACTTCACGGTAGCTCTCAAAATGAAAAACGCACAAGCGAGCGGAGGAGTAGGAATAGCGCGAAGCTTATTTCTCCTTTCGGGTCGTAGTTCCTCGGAACAACCCTCCTTATACCCACCTTTTAGTTTGTTAATCAAATCGAGTGAGCCGTACGTCGTAAGCGACACAAATGGCAAGTTTTTAAATCTTTTGTTCGAGTTGGGAACCAACAAGTTCACCGGAAGTTATTATGATAATACTTTAGTGAAAGTATTATATGATTGATGAATTTTATTTCTTGATTAAGACAATGTTTTTATATTTTTGGTTTTGAATTTTATATATATACTAAAAAGAAATGAAAAATATTTTTGTATTTTTATAAAAATAAAAGAGATATTTACAAATTCAAATACAAATTTTCAAACGTAACGATAACTCGTTTCACAGCCTCCCTGGCAGCGGCGCCAAAAATTGATTCGTTAAAATCTATATATATATATATAATAACAAAGGCAAACACTCAACCAATTACCTTTAGCCAAGGATTGGTCAAGAGTTTACAAATTAATATATATATATATATATGTCCGGAAGTATGATTCTCGGGTCGTATGTCCCAACGAGGTGTGCAATTTGAGAATCGTATGACGGGTTGATAATTGATGCTTGAATGGAATGATGATTGATTGGATTTTTCTATTACTATGATTAATAATGCAAAAACGAATAAATTAAACCTAAAAACGAAAGCTATAACACTTAAATCCTAAAATGGAACGGAAAACGAGGGTCAAAAACCTAAATTTTGCAGTTTTAACCCTAAAACAATTTTTAAACTAAAAATAGATTCTACTTGACTAAAAACGAAGTTTAAAAAAAACTAGACTAAAAACGGAGTTCGTTTGGACCAAAAACGAGTCAATTAAGAACGGGGTTTGAATCCCGTTCTTTAAAAAGTGAATCTTTGCAAAAATGACCATACATATATAAATTTATTTTTCCTAGAAAATACACAATAAAAGAAAATTTTAAAAAAAAGATTTATATTTTTCTGACTTTTATTTTATTTTTTATGATTTTTTAAAGTTTTTAAACAAAATAAATTATAAAAAATACAAAATGTTTATAAAAAATTCTGAAAAATTCACGAAAACTAAATTAAGCTACAAGGTATCTAAGAAAAATAAAAGGAAAGAACCAGCTTATCTCAATAAGCTGGAATAAGCCCGAAAAGGCTTATAAGCTTGCCTTATATATTAAATCCAACAAACCACTACCGGATGAGCTATTGTAGCACAGCGGTAGTGGTGCAGGTTTTATAAGGTTGAGTCTTTGAGGTCCCGGGTTCGAGTCTTGCTCACCCGGGGCTTTGGCCTTCCCCTTTATTTTTATTTTTCAAAATTTTTCTTCACAAAGTTTTTAAGCACTTGAAAATAAGCTTTTTTCTTAACTATGACTTTTTGTGAAAGCCTTATAATCAGCAGGAAAAAGCACTTAAAACAACAGACTAGGCTTATTAAAGCTAAAGTGGGTTTATTTTTTTTTTTTCTTTTTTGGATTTGTTAAGCTACTAGAATGCAAATAAGCTAGAAACTAAGGCTAAGCTAATCACTAATAAGCTAATGCAGGATTAGAACAAGCAAAAAGAAAGAAAATCAAGCTTATAAGAAGCTTTTTATACCGCTGACTTGAAATGGCTATACACTAGACAAAGGTTTTTTTTGTCGGCTTAAAAATAAGCCACAAGATACAAACTTAAGGACCTATAATCTAGAAAAAGAAAAAGAGGACATAAAAGACTATGAGAAAAAACAATCTAAACTTATTTTGAAACAAAGATAAGCTATGAAAAGCTTATTGAAAAAGCTTATGATAGACAGAACCCTTAAGTGTACAAAAAGGGCTTAAAGGCTTTTCTTTTTGGATTTTTAAACAAATTAAGCTAAGCAAAAGACAAAATAAGCATTCATAGTCAAATAAGCACACAAGATAAGCACATAAGCACAAACAGCAACAATTAAAAAGCATTAAATAAGCCAGAAATGGGCTTTTTTAGCTTCTCAGCACCAGGGGAGCCTTGTTGGCTTTGACAGATTTGAAAATAAGCTCTAATAAGCTCAAAATAAGCTAAGAATCCTAAAAAGCTATTTAAACTAACCTAATACACCTAATGCAACAAGAAATAAGCAAAAACAATAAGCCACAAGCTCAAATAAGCTAATTGAGCTTTTGAGCTTAAGGTTGTTTGAAAAACCTTAAAAATAAGCCTCCTAGAAGGTGTCTTAAGGTTTGGGCTTTTGGGGGCTTATTAAAGAGCTTATAGGCTTTCTAAAAATGTAGGAAGCTCAAGCTTTCCAGCTTAAATAAGTCAAGACAAAATGTATGCCAAGTGGCTGTTTAGCACCAGGAGATGTTGGTTTTTGAAGAGGCTTTTTTGCAAGGCCTCAAAACAATTCCAATAAGCTCAAAACTTGAAAATAAGTTTAAACAGGTTAAGCTTGGTACTTAATGTACTTATGCTTGCATTTTAGAATCTAAAAAGCATTCCTATAACCTATCTATTTAGCTAAGAAAATACTCTTTAAATTTCTAGTTTGATTTTGACAGAAAATGTTGAACCATAAATAACACTTGCAGGGATTCTTAGCCTATAACTAATACACAATAACACTCAAAATCTATACTAAAACAGGTACTAAAAGCCACTTTAGAATAACAATCAAAATAAGCAAATTAAATAATTAAAATTCCACCAGACTTGAACCAAAGCTAAATTACACTTAACTTTTGAGATTTTACAAATAAAAACTTATTAACTAGATTAATTAAACATAATTAGCTAGAGAAACTGACCTTAAAGACCTCAACCAAGACAAAAACCAAATGACCCAATTTCCCCCTATATCCCAAACACCCCTTTAAAAACATAAAACTCATTTTAAGACTGATTTAAAGGGTTTTAAAACCAGGTTTTGAAAGACAATGAACAACTAAGCAACATTAAACAAAAATAAGCACATTTCAAACAAGGATAAGCACTGAAATAAGCACAAAGGCAATAAGCAGTTTACAAGGGAAATTAAGCAGTTTTAGGTAAAAGCTTAAAATAAAAGACAAATAAGCACACATTAAGACAAAATGCATAAAAGGCATAATAAATAAGCAAGACAAACAGTAAATAAGCAATCAATAAGCAAATTAAGCTGAAATAAGCAATGCTACAGTTGTTTGAGCTTAAAATGAAAATTTAGCAATACCTTTGGTCCTTAACTTTGACAGCAGGTTCACAAGCCTAAATGAGCTAGTATCTAGCTTATTATACCCATAAGTCCCATCCATTTCAGATTTATCATCAATAAGCATTCGTACAATTAAGCACTATAAATTTGAAAATTGAAATTTAACTTTTAAAAACCTCAACTTTAATTACACTTTTGAAAAGAGTACAAGAGTAAATTAAAAAGATACAATAGTTAAAAATAATCTGAAAAAAAACTTAAGTAAAAAACCAAAAGCTAAGATATCTAAGATATACATTGGGGTCCTATTTATAGCCGAATTGCCTCCCTTCTTGGGTTTCTCATCTGTGTTTTTCTTGTGAGAGCATTATGGGTTGTTTTTGTTGTGTGAGACAAATGATAACCTCAATCTTGGCCCTCCAAATCACTTGTGCTTCTTTTCTAATCATCACAGCCGTCAAAAACCTTTGAAAAGGGCAGAAATGTTTTTATAGCTGGGGGGAGTTAGTGGGGAGGGTAAAAGTTTTTTATCCATGGTGTAAGGGTGTTTGCCAGGTTAAAAGGTAGGGGGGAAAGCTCGTGAGTGGTGGTGGTTATAAAAAGGGCGGGAAATGGTGTTATAAGGGTAACAAGGTAGACGTTTGGGCGTTTGGCAACTTTAGCCCCTAAAAGTGTATATTACACTTGCACAAATCGTCCTTGTGGTGGAACTGCGTTGAAGGGTTGGCAACGAAATGCCCCCTCAACTTATATAGGTAATTGCATAAGAAGGTCCTTGTGGAAATACAACCTAGGGGTTGGCAGTTTTGCCCCCTCAAGTTGTTTTCCTGAAATGTGCAACTTCAGTCCTTGTAGATCTTATCCTTAATATACAACTTTGGGATTTGGCAATTGTGGTCCCCCAAGTTGTCTTTTCTGCTTAGTTTCTAGGAGTTGAACTCCCACTTTGTCGGGGTTGACTTTGACTTTGTCTGTTTGACTGTTCTGTTGACTTTTTGACTTGGTTGACTTTTTGGCTTTGATTGCTTCGTCATTCACAGGGGGGGGGGGGGGGGGGTTTTTTTTTTTTTTAAACACTTTTCCATTCCCTGCTCGTTTGTCGTTTTTGGCTTTGTTTTCGTCCTTTTTATGAATATCTATTTCCTGCACAACACAAATGCAAAACAAACATATATTTGGCAGTTTTTGGTCATTTAAGTCCATTTTTAATAGAAAAAGGTATGTGTAATTAAGCACATACCAGTGGGTGGGTCATAGGATCTAACACTTCTTGTGTATATGGCATTCACATGCTCGTTTTGAGCTTGAGGTGGTGTGTATGGTTTAGGTGGGTTACCTCTAGGGTTTGGTTGAGTGTTACTTGGAAGAGATCCAGAAGGTTGAGCAGATTGCTTGTTAGCAAGTCTATCAAACTTTGCTTCTAAATTTTAGATCGAGGCTTATAGTTTAAAAATATAAAAAATATTTTCTGTCTTTTAAAAAATAGTTTTATGCATTTTAGTCTACGAAATTTGCATTTTGAGTTTTAAGAGTTTAATTTTGTCTTATTTGGTTAATTAATTGCCTTAAACGTCGTTAGAATTTTTAAATTGCTTTAATTCTTAGATTAGTGTGCCTTTATATGCTTTCTTTTTGCGTTATTAGATATAGAATCCAAAATCCAAAATTTCGATTATTCAACACGAACCGAAATAAGATTTTCAAATTGACGCTTCGTTGGGAAAACGACTCGGGAACGATTTAAACTTTATCCTTTCCTAAGGGTAATTTTCTAATCAATACTTTCCGGAAATATATTTTATTAGTAATTAGCTTATTACTGTTAAACAAGAGTAGTTTGCCGATTTACTTTTACTATATATTATATATATATATAATTGAAGACGAATCAATTTTTGGAGCCGCTGCGTGGGAAGTGTGTACAATTATCGCGTTGAAGTTTGAAGATTAGTGCATTGAAGACCCTTCACCGTAAAGTTATCGTTTTTTGTGAATATATATTTTACATTTCTTTATTATTTTCATTTTCTTTTATATAAAACTAAAAAATACTAAAATATTTTATTTTTCTCATTTTATTTTTGTGGATTTATTAAAACACCAACAATACTTTTCCTAAAGTATTTAAAATAAAAAAAATTGAAAAAACAACAAAAGAAATCGTGTTGTCAATTGTTAAATCAGCTCACCTTTGGATTAACAAATTTTAAGAGAGGTATAAGGAGGGTTGATCCTACGAACTTCGACCTGAAAGGAGAAGGTTTTTAAAACGCTTTGCGCGTACCCGCTCCTCCGCTTCTTTGTGCATTTTCTAGAGAGCTACCGTGCACCTTTGACTATCGGTTTAAAAAATATTTTTCTTTTAGATTTATTTTTCTTATTTTGTTTAGTGCATGCGCACCCGCTCTTCATCGAACTTAATTATTGAATCTTCCACGATTTCAAAGCGACGTAATCGTAGACGTTCCAAGCAAATAGTCGAACCCAAGCTTCGAACTATTGTAGAGACTCCCGTTGCTACTATGGCAGATACACGTACTATGTCGGAATTACTCCAAGCCCCCACCGAGGGTTACATAGATGCGATTGTTCTTCCCCCTATACTTGCCGAAAATTTTGAGCTTAAAGTCGGGTTACTTCAATTAGTAACTTCGAGCCAATTTCATGGTTTTGAGAGGGACGACCCTCATGTTCACATTTAATGGTTTAACAAGATCACTTCTACTCTTAAGTACCGGAATGTTTCTAACAAAGCGATCAAGTTAATGCTTTTCCCATTTTCTCTCGACGGAGTAGCCCGAATTTGGCTTGAGAAAGAACCACCTCGTTCTATTCTTACATGTGAGAATCTCGTATCCAAATTTGTGAATCATTTCTTTCCTCCTTTAAAGACAACAAATCTTAATAATGATATCACTAATTTTCAGCAAAGATTTGATGAGTCATTTGGTGAGGCATGGGATCGTTTCAAAGATCTCCTTCGTAAATGCCCGCACCACTGTTTCTCAGAGTTGCATCAAATCGATACATTCTACAATGCATTGACACAATCCGATCAAGATTCTCTAAATGCAGCAGCCGGTGGAAATCTATTGAACCGTACTCCTCGAGATGCTTTGACGATCATTAAGAATAAGTCGAAAGTACTTATTTCACGAAACAAACCGATTGTTTCAAAAGTAAGTACTACTACTTCTTCTCCATCTCCTTCTCTGGATGTTACCGCTCTCACCGAGATCGTTAAGGAATTAGTACTTATGAACAAGGCTACTCAACAAGCTACCGTGAAAGCCATAGAAGAGACTTGTGTGACTTGTGGTGGACCACATCCCTACTATGAGTGTCTTACCACCGGTGGCAACACTTTTGATGCTTGTGCAACCATAGGGACCTACAATCAAGGAGGTAACGGATACCTTCCTCAAGGAGACCCGAATTATCATGCTAGCAACCAAATGGGACCACCCAGTTTTCCTCCTCTGAATGTGCAAAACAGTCAAAACTACAACCAGAATCGGTACAATCAAAATCAAGGAAATTATCATGCCCCGAATAATCAAGCTCAAGTTGGACCTTTGAATGAGTTATCGAACTACATGAAAAGTAATGAAGCTACTTTGAGAGCCATGCAAACTCAAATAGGTAATATGAAGTCGGAATTGCGGAATCAATTCAAATTTTCTTTTACAAATCAATTTTCCTCTATTGAGACAAAAACCAATAAGCTAGAAAATCAAAACAATCAGATAATGAACATGTTAACTAATCTTACGATACAAAGGCAAAGTCCCTCGGGTTCGAGATCACTTCCTAGTGATACCATAGCTAACCCGAGAGGTGACGTGAAAGCTATTACCACCTGAAGTGGTGTTGCTTATTAGGGACCCTCGATTCCACCTACTTTTTCTTCTCTCCCGAAAGAAGTGGAACCAGAACCAGAGTTGACAGGGGACAAGGTGCAAACTACAAGTTCAGAGAGTACCACACACGTCCATCCTTCGGTTTTCTGAGACCCGATTCTGAAACCCGAAGTTGTTCTGAAGCCTAACCTTAAACCTTCAATTCCTTATCCTTCAAGGCTTAACAACCAAAAGCTTCAAGAGAAGACGAACAATCAAATGATGAAGTTTCTCCAAATATTTCAAAGATTACACTTCGATTTTAGCTTCGCGGATGCTCTTCTTCACATGCCAAAGTTTGCTTCTACTTTCAAGAGTCTCCTTAGTAATAAGGAAACATTATTCGAATTGGCTAATACTCCATTAAATGAGAATTATTTGGTGGTGCTCCTTAAAAAGTTGCCCGAAAAACTTGGAGACCCTGGTAAATTTCTCATTCCTTGTGATTTTCCAGAGCTAGTTGAGTGCTTAGCACTAGCCGATCTTGGAGCTAGCATCAACTTAATGCCTCTTTCCGTATGGAAGAAGCTTTTGCTCCCAGAACTTACTCCAACTCGCATGACTCTCGAACTCGTAAATCGATCGGTTGCTTATCCAGTTGGTGTTGCCGATGATGTTTTTGTAAAATTAGGAAAGTTTCATTTTCCGGTCTACTTTTTAGTCGTTGATTATGATGTCGATCCTTGGATTCCCCTCATTCTTGGGAGACCTTTCTTGAGGACGGCACAAGCATTAATCGATGTATACGGAGAAGAACTTATTCTTAGAGACGGAGATGAAAAATTGATCTTTCATGTTGATAACTGGTATGTGCTTAATTACACATACCATTTTCCATTCAAAACGGACTTAAATGACCCAAAACGTACCAAAAATGCATTGTATTTGTATGTTTTGCAATTGTATTATGCAGGAAACAGATAATCATGAAAAGGACAAAAATAAAGCTGGAAACGGACAAAACCGAGCTCGGAATGGAAAAGTGTGAAAAAACAAAGTCAAACCGAAGCCAAAAGTCAATCAAGTCAAAAAGTCAAAATCAAAGTCAACCCCGAGAAGATAAATCAGAAGAAAGTATAACTTGAGGGACTAAATTTGCCAATTCCCAAAGTTATATTACAAGTAGAAAGAAGACAAGGGCTGATTTTGCATTTTTCTTAAATATAACTCTAGGGGCTGAACTTGCCAAGCCCCTAAAGTTGTATTAACCAAATGACTGTTTTTGCAAATAGAGTTATAAGGTTGAGGGGGCATTTCTGCCAAACCCTCAACCTTGTACCACCACAAGGACGAATGTTGCAAAAGAAGCATAGCAGTTAACACAAAACCTATACCTGTTAACTTACAAACAGAAATTCCCGCCCAATTTTCCCTCTCTTTTTCACTCACGAATTAACCACACCCTTTTTACCCTCCACCTCCATTTACCCTGGATAAAACTCTTCCTTCTCCTCCACTAAACCCCTCAGCCATGTTATAATTGCCAAGCTGGCAATCCCACACTCCCCAAGCACTTTTCGATGGCTAAGATGATTGACAAAGAAGCACAAGCAAATTCAAGGGCCAAGATTGAGCTATGATTCATCTCACACAACTAGCACACTTGGTTTATGTCTCTACAAAGAAACACAGAAAGAAGAAGAGAAGAAAAAGACAAAAAGTCAAAGAAAAAGAAGACCTAGTTTTTTAGTATAAATAGATGTCAATTGTAAGCCTTAGGGACATCATCTTTCTTTTCAGCTTATTTTTAAGTAATTTTTAGCTTAATTTTCCAAGTGTTGTAACATGTTTTCAGTTTAATGAAAGTTTGAAGAAATTTAAGTAATTCTGCCCTGTTTTTAATATTTATTTACTTGTATTAAATAGGTTTAAAAAGCTCTAAAAAGCCTTTGAAAATCTCTTATAAGCTGTTTACACTTAAGTGATGAAAGCTCATTAGCTTTGTGTTGCTTTAAGTTCTTATTTCACCCAAAATATAAAAAATAAAAAAATCTGTCAAAGCAAGGAGCATAGCATATTGTGGATGGCTATGGTTTAGAGTCTCATGGGAGACAATAGGAGTGATTAATATTGCTTGAATTCAAACAGGAAAGCCTTGAGAACTTGTGAGTTCCTTATTTTCATTTTCTTAAGAATCTACTGTAGCATAGCTTAATTATAGCTTATTGTGCTTATTTTCACCTTTTCCTGCTAACTTGTGCTTATTGACATTATCTTTTATCATTTAGTATACCTGCATTGTCCTTGTCCCCTTGTTTCATTATTTTAGTTGAATTTGCCTTAAAAAGCTCAAATCTGTCCATTTCTTGTTTGCTTATTGTATCTGCTTATTTCCATGGTTTAAGTTCTTCATTAGGTCCCTAGTAAGCTAATAAGCATCTGGTATTAAGGCTTTGTTTGTTAAAAATCAGTTTAAACAGCTTGAAAAAGCCCTTTTTAACATTTAAAGGGGTGTTTGGCACAAGGCCAAAAATGGGTCAAATTGGTCAAGTAAATGGGTTGAGGTATTTAAGAATGATTTGATTAGTTAAAACAAGGTTTAATTAAGAGTTTTTAATAGTTTTTATGTTTTAAATCTCAAAAGCCTAGGTTAATTTAGCTAATATCCAAGTCTGTGGTTATGTGGTTAAGTGGTTTGGCTTATTTTGTAATCTAGCTTAAAGAGGGCAAGTCTGCATTTTTACTTGTTCAAATTGAGTGTTAAGTTGAGTCAAAAGAGCCTGCAAATTTATGACTTTTGGCTTTGAAAGACTTTGTCAAAAATTGGTAAAATATTCTTTTTACAACTGCCACTTTTCATATTCAATTTTTAATCAACAAGCCATAGTTTTAGCTTTTCAATTTTGGAGTACAAGCTCACTAGGAGCTTGTCTCTGTCTGTCTTAGCTTAATTTTCAAGTTTGAGCTTATTTGGGTGCTTATTCAAAGGGCTGCAATTAGCCCTTGGGTCTGCCATTTAAGGCTCCCCTGGTGCTAAAGCCTGTTTTGACAGCACCTTTAAGCTGTCCTTCAGCTTATCATTTTCTTCCTAATTAGCATTTTCAGAGAGCTTATAGGGTGTGCTTTAAGCCCCTATAAGCCCAGCCTTTGGGATTCACTTTTAGGGCTTAAAAATAAGCCCTGAAAGTGCCCCAAGAGCCTTTTTAGGCCTGCAGTTTTAGCCAGTTGGCTTAACTGCTTATTAAGTGCTTATTTGTTGGTAACTTTAGCTTATTATAGTTTAGAATAGCTTATTAGGTTAGTTTAGGTCTAGTTTGCCTTAATTTGCTTTGTTTTGAGCTTATTGCAGCTTATTTGATTGTTAGTTAAAAAAATTCTTAGTGTTTAAGCTTTTTCAAGTATGTCTGCCTTATTTAGCCTTATCAGCTTGTTCTATTTGCTTATTTGTGTTTATTTTAGCTTATTAGGTTAGTATAGGTATTAGGTTTTGCTTATCTCTCATTTTTATTTGCTTATTCTAGCTAAAAAAGCCCACATGTTTGTTAGATTTGAAGACTTAGTGTAATTTAGCTATCAGCCAACTTATTTGGCTTATTTCGTGCTTATTCTTGAAAAAAAAAGAGGAAGGAGGGAAGTCCCAAGGAGCTGAGGCTCGAACTCAGGACCTCACCTCCCTCAACCCTCTTTAACACAACACACACTACCATCTGCGCCCTTGGGTCTTTTGCGTTAGACCTTGGGCGCATTTGGTATTTAAGGGCTTCTTAGCCCATTTCCTTATTAAGCTGTTATAGCTTATTACACGGATTATTTGAAAAGTTGTGTAGCTTTTCTTATTTTTCATAGGACCGTTTACCCCTTAGCTATTTTCTGTATTTTTTGTAGAATTTTTTATTAACATTTGGTACTTTTTTTATAATTTATTTTGTTTAAAAACTTTAAAAATTCATAAAAAATAAAATAAAAATCAGAAAAATATAAACTTTTTTTTAAAATTTTCTTTTTTCATATAGTTTCTAGGAAAAATATTTGTTTTCTCGTAGGGTCATTTTTGCAACTTTTCATTTTTTAAAGAACGGGATTCGTCCCCGTTTTTCTTTACACTCGTTTTTGGTCTTAACGAACTCCGTTTTTAGTCTAGTTTTTTTAAACTTCGTTTTTAGTCAAGTAGAATCTATTTTGAGTTTAAAAATTATTCTCGGATTAAAATTGTGTAATTTAGGTTTTTAGCCCTCACGTGTTTACATTTACATTTACATTTTAGATTAAAATCATTCTAGATCACGTTTTTACATTTACTCTTGTAATATTCAAACATCGATTATCAATTCGTCATTTGATTTTTCATTCAAGCCTCGTTGGGACATAAGATATCAATACATCGATTATCAATTCGTCATTCGATTTCCATCAAAGCCTAGTTGAGACATAACGACCTCGGAATCAACTTCCGGACATATATAGATTTTTATTGAAAACTCTTTGATCAATCCTTTGGCCAAAGGTAATTGGTTGTCTGTTTGCTTGTGTTATATATATATAGATTTTAACGAATCAGTGATCCGAGGATCTTGCTTTTTTTTTTTTTCTCGCTTAAAGTTTTAATTAATAGGTAGAGGATTTCTACTTTTTCGTATTCAATAGCATAAAACCCTAAACCCTAACACTTCATAAACAATCAAAAAAAAATGTTTAGATTGCCATAGTCAACCTTTTTTTTACTTTTTAGTCTCATCTTGATTTGTGTTCGTTGTACCGAAGATCATTGTTGTTGACAACAAAAAGTTGTCCAACAAATTGCGCATCACCCACTCCTAAAGTGCAAAATAAGACCATGATAGTAAAAAAAATAGCAAACTTCATAAAAAATGGAAGAAAACATGCGAAGCAATACATACAAATTATGTCGTCAAATAACAAGTCAATTCTCCGTGCAAACAGAGTAACAAAAAAAGAAAAGAGAAGAAGAAATCGCTTCACATTCATAATAACCATTGTTTGTCCGTATACGAAGACCCCGCCCCGTTCAAAACTCTTCGGGGGAGTGTTTAGAAAAGCATAAATAAATTGCCCAAGCCATTGATGAGCTTGAGTCCATTAGATCTCAGGGTTAGGTTTAGCTTATTTCCCCGCAGAAGTTTTATGTTCTATTATAAATAGACAATGTTTTGTTATGGTAAAGAAATTCAATCCATCAAATATCTATACTATTATATAAAGCATTTAAGTTGTGGGGTACATCAAAAATTAAGATAAAGATGTGCAATCTTGATCATCCATTTCATTTTAAAAGAATACATCATAGAGTGACATGTGACACATCTTAATTAAAAAATCACCATTATTTTTAAATTAAAATATTTTTTTATCTATTAATTTTTGTTATGATATAATTTCACCATATTTTTTTAAAAATATTTCTTTTTAATTCAACATCCATTTTGATATTTTTTTATAAATTTTTAGGTTTTTACATTTTTAGTGGGTTTATTTTATTTTTATTTAAATTTTTTATAACTTTAACCTTAATTTGAATACAAATTTGTTTTGTAAAAATTATATACATTTGAAGAGAGTGTTTAATTGGTAAGAGACTGCGTGAGAGTCTTTTACATGCGAGAATGGTGATGTTAATATGGTGTTGCGGGAAAGCTACGGGAAACCCCAACAAACACATACAACAGGCACGTATACATTCGAAGTGTTGTGAAACGAATTCACTTAGCGGGTAGAGAATTGCGGGGAGAGTTAGGTAAAAAAAATTATCACCGCTGCTATACGCGGGTATCTAACTAGTGTATTCAAATCAAGGTTCCAAAAAGCTAAAAGAATTTTTAACAAACACTTCATAGACAATAATATTTAAAGAGGACTTTTTACAAACACCTTACAATCTGAGACGAATTCGGATCCAAAGTTTCTCCGCAGGAAACTACCTGCGCTTATGAAATTCTAAGGATTGAACATGCAATCTGAGCAAATCATAAGGACCATTTCTGTGATTTACTATTCCATTAATTAATGGAGTATTTTGTATTTTACTAGACGCATACCTGTGTCTGCACGAAAAATCCTTTGCGGCCGATAATTAATGATATGCAATATTGCGGGACGTTTTTGTGTAACGTTCACAATAGAATTGTTTTGGTCAAAATAAAAAGCGATATGCAATATTGTGATAATTAATAGAAAAAGAGTTATGGTTTGAGTAAAAAGTGCAAGTGCAGCTAGGGGGTCATTTGTTTTGTGCATACATTGTGTGTGTTTAATGCACGTGGGCTAGTTTAAAGCTGTTGAATCTGGGTTATAAACGAACAATAATAAAAGTTTGTTGGTTTAGAGATCAAACATGATGTTTTGAAACTCGGTTCGACCCGGCCAGTTCAACCGAATATGATCGAAAAAATAAGTCAAATTAAACATTTTTTTATATTTTCGAAATCCGATCGCACCGGTTGAACCGGTAACCCACGTTCTTTTTCCTACTGAAATTATTAAAGACCTTTCATTTTTTAATTTTTTCAACGTTTGTGAAAGACCTGGTTAACCTAGTGAACGAACCGGTTGAACAAAATATAACCTTTCATTTAAGATCGGAATTGATGTTTTAACCAAAATGTTCGAAATTTATATATCTTCTTTCATAATCTTTGATTATTTAAATAATTACCTTAAATAAAGTTCACATAACATGATCTCTAAAACTGAAAATCAAAATGAAAGCAAAAAAGTGTGAATGTGATAAGTTGGATATTGAGAAAATTAAGTGTTTATGTTTATGTGTGTTTTTTCAATGCAATTGTGATCCTTATTTATTGGGGATGTAGGTCCTATGTATTAGATCTATATAGCCTTTGTAAGACAATAGTTAACTTGAATAGATCCAATTCAACTATGTGAGAGACACTGACTATGAATATCAAGTGTTAATGCGGAATCTTAACACAAGTATTAAGAAGAATATAATACTAACTTTGCTATTGATTTCTATTAAGCTTCAATGCTTCTATTTGTTATATATCTATAACTCTATGTCGTAGGGTTCCTTTTATACACCAAAGAAACCCTAGAAGGCTTTACAAAACGTGTGAAAGGATAATACATATCCTTTCCTAAGATATCTCCTAAAATATCTCTAAGATAACTATTATCTCTATTCTGTTACATAAACAGACCTAACTAAATACGACCAGTACTAACTATAGTACTGCCAGACTTAACTGTTATACTACCAGTATTAAGTCTTTTATAATATATTTCCCAACATTGTCTCATTACTAAGGCCACAATTGATGAATCCAACTTATGGCATAGGAGGCTTGGTCATACAAACTTCAAAAACACGAACAAACTTATGAGAGGAAACCTTGTTAGAGGTTTGCCTTCAAAGATTTTTGAAAATGACCACTCTTGTGTTGCTTGTCAAAAAGGAAAGCAACACAAAGCCTCCTATAAGGCCAAACTTGTGAACTTAATCAGAAAACCCTTGCATATGCTTCATATAGATCTATTTGGTCCTACAAATGTTAAAAGTTTAATGAAAAAGTCTTATTTCCTAGTTGTCACTGATGACTTTAGTAGATTTTCTTGGGTATTCTTTTTGGCCACTAAGGATGAGACTAGTGGGATATTAAAGACCTTCATAACAGAAATAGAAAATCAACTAGACCATAAAGTAAAAGTTATCCAATGTGACAATGGAACTGAGTTCAAAAATAATGTAATGAATCAGTTCTGTGAAATGAAGGGGATTCAGAGGGAACTCAGTGTTGCTAGGACTCCTCAGCAGAATGGTGTTGCTGAGAGGAAGAATAGAACTCTGATAGAGGCTGCAAGAACTATGTTAGTTGACTCTAAGTTACCAATCACCTTTTGGGCTAAAGCAGTTAATACTGCTTGCTATGTGCTAAATAGGGTCTTATTCATTAAGCCTTATAACAAGACACCTTATGAACTTATTTGTGGAAGACCTCCACTGATAGACTTCATGAAACATTTTGGGTGTCTTGTTACCATCTTAAATACCAGGGATCATCTAGGCAAGTTTGATGAAAAAGCTGATGAGGGATATTTTGTTGGATACTTTGTGATTAGTAAGGCTATGAGAGTGTTTAACAAGAGGACCAGGATAGTTGAAGAGACCTTAAACATTATATTTCTTGAAAATGCACCTAATGTGAAAAGAAATGGACCAGACTGGCTTTTTGATGTTGATTCTTTGTCAAAATCTATAAACTTTGTGCCAGTTGTTGCAGGAAATCAAACTAATGGTATTGCAGAAACCAAAGATAACATTGTTGCAGGTCAAGCTCAAAAGGAAAAAGAACCTGAACAAGAGTACATCCTGATACCTTTCTGCACAACTGATCCATTAATCTCTCAAGGTCCTAAGGATAGTGAGGAAGATGCTGGAATGAAGCCTACAAAAGTGAATGAAAGTGGAGCTTCTGATAAAGGTGAGGAGGATGATCAAGACACAAGAAGTGAGTTTGAAAGGCTACTTCAACAGGAAAAGCAGACTGAACATCCTAACAGCACTAATAGTATTAATACTATTAGTACACCTGTTAGTACTGCTGGACCATCACTTGATAATACTGCTGGACCATCACTTGATAATACTGCTGGAACCATTGATAGTACTGCTAATGCATTTGAGGAACATCTTTTTGCATGATTTTCTCCTTTCAAAAATGCATCTGCTCTTCCACATGTTCCAAATGTGTTCTCAATTGATGATACTAGAATTTTTGGTAATGCTTATGATGATGTGCAAGAAGAAGTTGACATGAACAATGTAGATACATCTTATACAGCTTCTGATGCCCCTTTCATAAAATTCCTTAAAGATCATTCTCAAGAACAAGTGATTGGAAGTATGAAAACACATGTACAGACAAGACACATGACCAAGATAAATGAAGACCATGGTTTGATTTCCTCAGTTCACAAGCTTAGGAGTACAAATCACAAAGACTTTCAAAATTGTCTGTTTGCCTGTTTTCTCTCTCAAAAGGAACCCAAGAAGGTGATTCAAGCTTTGGAAGATCCAAGCTGGGTAGAAGCAATGCAGGATGAGCTTCTACAATTTAAACTGCTAAGAGTTTAGACTTTGGTTAATTTACCTAGAGACAAGTGGGCAATTGGTACTAAATGGGTTTTTAGAAACAAAAAGGATGAAAGAGGCATAATGGTGAAGAACAAATCTAGACTGGTTGCTCAAGGATATACTCAAGAGGAAGGTATAGATTATGATGAAGTTTTTCCACCAGTAGCAAGGATTGAAGCTATAAGACTATTTCTGGCTTATGCTTCCTTCAAAGGTTTTGTAGTCAAGAGTGATTTTCTATATGGAAAGATAAAAGAGGAGGTATATGTCTGTCAACCTCCTGGTTTTGAAGATCCAAACTTTCTAGATAAAGTCTACAAGGTTAAAAAGGCTCTCTATGGACTACATCAGCCCCCAAGAGCATGATATGAGACATTGTCAACTTATTTGTTGGACAATGGCTTTTACAGGGGTCAAATTGATAAAACATTATTCATTAAAAGACATAAAGATGATATCCTGCTAGTACAAGTTTATGTTGATGATATCATCTTTGGGTCAACCAAGAAAGATTTGAGTACTGAGTTTGAAAAGCTGATGCATGATAAGTTCCAAATGAGTTCTATAGGAGAAGTTACTTTCTTTTTGGGACTTCAGGTTCAACAGAAGAGTGATGGAATCTTTATTAGCCAAGACAAATATATGGCTGAAATATTGAAAAAGTTTGATTTTGCAACTGTAAAAATAGCAAGCACTCCAATAGAGACAAATAAGGCTTTGGTTAAAGATGAAGAAGCTGAAGCTGTAGATGTTCATTTATACAGATCAATGATTGGATCATTGATGTATTTAACAGCTTTTAGGCCTGACATAATGTTTGTTGTGTGTGCTTGTGCAAGGTTCCAAGTTACACCAAAAACTTCACATCTTCATGCTGTGAAGAGGATCTTTAGATACTTGAAAGGTCAATGTAAATTGGGTCTTTGGTATCCTAGAGATTCACCATTTGACTTGGAAGCTTTTTAGATAGTGATTATGCTGCTGCTAGTCTTGACAGGAAATCCACAACAGGAGGTTGTCAATTTCTTGGTAAGAGACTGATCTTATGGCAATGCAAGAAGCAGACAATAGTTGCCAACTCTACTACTGACGCAGAGTATGTTGCTGCTGCTAATTGCTGTGGATAGGTGCTTTGGATCCAAAATTAAATGCTTGATTATGGGTTCAACTTCATGAACACCAAGATTTATATTGATAATGAAAGTACCATTTGTATTGTGAAGAATCCAGTATTTCACTCCAAAACTAAGCACATAGAGATAAGGCACCATTTCATTAGAGATTCTTATAAGAAGAGGTTGATTCAAGTGATTAAGATTCACACAGACTATAATGTTGCAGATCTTCTCACTAAAGCATTTGATGTTAGCAGGTTTAACTTTCTAATTGCTAGCATTGGATTACTTAATCTCTGAAGTATTGTTTGAATTGAGGTTTAACAGTTCATAACTTTTATCCATGGGTTATGCATAAATATGAATCCTCATGAATTCTTACATGTGTATCTAGTCTTTTCTAGTGTGCTTGTAATGAATAGAGGCATGTTGTATAATTATTAAAGACAGAGTTAAAACTGTAAAGGAAAATATTAATACTGCTAAGTATAATTAGTACTGCTAGTTATACTTAAGACTGCTAGTTAAATTTGCAGGCTAAGCATATTGAGTATCTGGTATTGAATTGAGGGGATGCTTATAATGTAAATATGCAGTCAAGAATTGATGAAAGGACATGTAACATCAAACAAAAGTGTATGATGTGTCAAACACCTAGGCAAATCAAAAGAGGTCAGGACACCAAGATACCTTAGTCTAGTGGTCCCCCTGAAAAAGGTTGGTGATAAGGCTGTCCATAAGGAGTTGGGTAACAGAATGGAAAGGGCTGCCACTACTGCTTCTAGCTTAGAAGCAGAGCAGGACAATGGTAACATAAATTAAGACCCAATCCATGGCAACACTTAATGAGCCAAGTTCTTAGGGAATTGGTTCGAGTAGTGGTCCCAGGTGCCAAGATACCATATTGGGGGGTGTAGATGCTCAAACTAGGTTTGGGACAACATTTAAATAGTCTAATGATCCACCTCTCTCAAAAGTTAACACATTTGGAAGTGGGGAGGACAATATGCAACTAATGGAATTGATGGCACATTATACATTGGTGAGCCAAAAGAAATGAGAGATTCAGTGAGCCTAAAAATAGAAAGAGAGATGTGAGTATGAAAAACAGATAGAGAGTTTCAGTGAGAAAGAGAAATAAGAGATATTGTGAAATGAAAAATAGAAAGAGAGCTCGTGAGAATCTAAGTCTATGATGGAAATGCTTGTTGGAACAGCATTAAAGTTTATACTGCTAGGCATAAACTTAATACTGCCAGTATTAAGTTAGTACTGCTAGGCATATTTTAATGTTGCTGGGTAACCGTTAGTACTGTTTGATGCATAACAGAATTTTTGATTAATTAAATAGTCGTTGAGATATTTCCACCAACAACTTGCTCATAGAGGTCTATGATTTGGAAAATTCTTGATATTTCTTTCTCTTATAAGATTTCTTCCTTATAAAGATTCAATCTTATTAAGTCGGTCAAATCAAAACCCTAGGCGCTCTCTATAAAATCTCAATTAACTTTACCAAACTCTTATATTCTCATCAACAAACATAAACCCAGAACTCTTATCTCAACTCACTTACTAATGGCTCATTTGGAATTCTGTAATACCCACAACATGGTTGCTTTCTTGAACAAATTAGAGGGAAGTGAAGATTTTCATCAGATTATTGATTTTCTCACTATAAGTCATATCAAGTATGCCCTTACAGAAAATCCTACTATCTATACTTCACTCATTCAACAGTTTTGGGAAACTGCCTCTGCAAGCACATCAGAGAATGAAGAAATGGAGATAACTGCTACCATTGATGGAAGAGTCAAGACTATTACTCAAGCATCAATAAGAAGGCATATCAAGCTAGAAGTTGCTATGGTATTAGTTCACTACCTAATACTAAAATTTCTGAGTAACTTGCTCTTATAGGGTATGCATCTGATTCTGACAAGTTGACCTTCCAAAAGGGTCACTTTTCACCTCAATGGAGATTCTTAATACATACTATTCTTCATTGCTTAAGTCCTAAGACAATTGCTTGGGAGCAGTTCAGTAGCAACATAGCTACTGCTATCATTTGCTTGGTAACAAATAGGACTTTCAACTTTTCTAAGATGATTTTTGATGGTATGCTGAAAAACTTGGACAGTAGGTTAAAATTCTTGATGTATCCTAGATTCATTCAAATATTTTTGAACAAGCACAAAAGATACCTTCTCCCTTACAAAAGAATTTATGTTGCTCCTACTCTTACACAAAAACTATTCAGCAACATGAGAAGGGTTTCCAAGGGTTATACTAAGGTAGACATTCTACTATTTACAACTATGCTCACTGCATATGAGTCATCTCCTTCTAGAATAACATCTTCACCATCCTTATCACCCCAAACACATCCATCCACATCTTAACAACCACCTACACCACCATTCATGCAAATTATCCATGATGCAAAAGAACCTGCTACTATGCCCTATGATTCATCTCAACCAAGGGTTCAATCACTTGGCAGTGATGTGGGCAGTTTGACACTCAATGAATTGACGGTTCTTTGTACAACAATATCTAAGAAGGTGGAGGATTTGCAAAAATGACTTAAAGCAGACAAAATTGACATATGGTGCTGCTTACACTAAGCTCATTCTGAGGGTCAAGAAGTTGGAGCACAAGGTAAAGGCAAGCAAATCTAGAAGAATGGCAAGAGTGATTCTCTCTGATAATGAGGAAGATTTAGAGGATTCTTACAAACATGGGAGGATAATTGCTGAGATTGATCAAAATCCTTCTATTTCATTGGTACAAGATAAAGGAACTTCATGGATTCAAGAGGATGCTAAGATTCAGACAAGGACTAGTGCTGATAATGAGATACTTTTAAAAGAGCCTACTAAACTAGTAGAAGATTTTGGTAGTGGTAAAAAGGGTGAAAAAGAGATTAGTACTGCTAACATATCAGTTAGTACTGCTAGTGCAATTCTTGAAGTAGTACTGCTGGTGTTAGTACTATTGAAGCATAACTTAGTACTGTCATTCCTGAAGTTAGTACTGCTGCAGAAAATTTAGTGTACATCAGAAGGAGTGCATAAAAGAGAAAAGATAAAGGAAAAGCTATAATGAAATAAGATGAATCTATTCAGAAGAAGACAAAGAAGCAATTAGAGGAAGAAAGACTTAGCCATGAAGCAGCTATTAGATTGCAAGAACAAGTTAATGAAGAAGAAAGACAAAGGATTGCCAGGGATGCAGAAATAGCTAAACAATTACAAGAAGAGATTGACACAGCAAGACAAGAACAAGAGAAGTCAGATCTTGAAAAAGCATTGGAATTTCAAAAGCAGTTGGATGAAAGGGAAGAAGTTGTAGCTAAAGCTAATCCAGCTCAAGTTATTGATTAGAGTGATCCTGATGTGCTCAGATATCATGCACAACAAAATAGATCTTTCTCTAAAGCTGAAGTAAGGAAGAACATGTGCATGTATTTAAAGAATCATGGAGGATATAAGCAGATTCATTTCAAGGGAATGAGCTATGAAGATATTAGACCTATATTTGAAAGAATATGGGATCAAAATCAATCTTTTGTACCTAAGGATTCTGAGATTGAAAAGGATGTGATGAAGAGATCTGGATTTGATTTTCAAAAGCCACCTGTTAAAAGATAAAAGATTGGAGAAGTTTCAGGGTCAGTTGAAGAACAATCTGTAAGAAAAGAAAAAGAAGTAGCAGAAGAAGAACTAAAGAAACTATTAGCGATAGTTCCAGTAGAAGAAGTGTACATTGAAGCTCTATAGGTCAAATATCCAATTATAGACTGGGAAGTTTTCACTGAAGAATCAAGAAGTTACTAGAGAATTATAAGAGTTGGAAACCATACAGAGGTCTATTAAGTTTTTGAAGACATGTTGAAGAGATTTGATAGAGATGACCTAGAGAAGCTTTGGGATTTAGTTAACAAGATGTTTAGTTTAACAGAGCCTATAGTTGATAAAGAGAAGGTATTATGGGTTGAATTAAAGAGGTTATTTGAACCAGATGATGATGATACACTATGGAAGCTTCAGAGATATATTTATGATCCATTGAAATGGAGATTGTATGATACATGTGGTGTTCACCATGTGTCTACAGAAAGAGGACATGACATCTTTATGCTAGTTGAAAAAGATTATCTACTGACAAGAGCACTTATGACTGTAATGTTGGCTAACAAACTTCAAGTGGATGAATCTTCTAAGATGGCAAATGAGATTTTAAGGAAATCTTCTATCAGGTAGAAAGACCAAGAACTTGAAGTGTTTGAAATAATACTCTCAGAGCCAAAAGTTTTAATTCAAGAAACTTGATGATTTAGAGCGTGGATGATTTAAGAGATATAATCCACTAGGTTTGGGTAGGATTGGTTGGAATTAAAAGGTCGCTTTACACTAGTTGGCCTGGTCATAACAAGTGTGGACTGCCTCAGATAATATTAATACAATACGAAACTGGTTCGTACTGGTAAGGAGTAAAAGTTAGTATGCTAGTACTATCTTAATACTGGCGAAAGGAAGAACTGTTATAGTCTGCTGATGAAGATTAGTACTGATGAAGAGTTAAACGTGTTTTGTGATATGTATGGACTTATATTGTATATATCTTATATAATTAGAAGATATGTTGATATCTTTTAGAGGTTTAGAAGATTTATAGTTATCTTGTAAAGGACTCCTTGGTGTATAAAAAGAGATCCTAGGTTATGGTTTTAGATATCAGTTTCTCATAGTTCTCATAGCTTCAAGGTTGTAAACCCTAACACTATCAAAGAGTGTTTGTATTAATATATTAAAGCTTATTGTTTTGGTTATATTTTCTATTTTGTCAAACATACATTACTGTTCCATTGGTTATACTTCTTAGTGATATAAACTAGATTTCGCATAGTTTATATCATTCACTCAAAGTTTCATTCTTAGTACTTTTGGATTTAACCAAGGATACTAAACCTTACATCATAGCTTAAGGTGTTAAAGAATCTATTAATTAGGATCAACACCACACCCTCTCCATCCTTGGTGAGGGGCATTTATAGTTAAAACCATGAGGCTTTTATGCTTGGTATTTCTATGGGCCGGGGCTCTAGATTACTTAGGCTTTCGCCCGATACACTTGACGATTACCTTACATTAACGAGCCCGTTTACCCGATCTAGCACTATTACAACGTTACTTAATTAAATTGACCGTGAGGTCTTGAACACGGGAACGAGCTTCCTTTATTAACTTAATAAATTTGAGGCTAACAATCTCCCCCAAAGTGAGTTCATTGTGACACTCCTTCGTGAGATCAATGAGATTGCTTTAGTCGTTAAGCTCTTGTGATCTTTGTCTCTGTCAACGTTGTAGGCTTGTTCCTTCATGCTTTGTGATCTTTGATCTTGAGCCTTTGTCATTGTCTTTCGACTTTGTCTTTACGTTTGAGATCTTTAAATCTTTTCCTTGCTTGTCTTTATCGTCTTTGCCATCTCGCGATCTTGTGTCTTGACCAACATGCTCATACTTTGCATCATCTTGAAAGCTTGCTAACAATATCCCTTGATAGAACTGATATCTTAAAGGAATATCTTGAATATCAGAGTTTGCATCATCTGTCAACGTTGTAGGCTTGTTCCTTCATGCTTTGTGATCTTTGATCTTGAGCCTTTGTCATTGTCTTTCGACTTTGTATTTACGCTTGAGATCTTTAAATCTTTTCCTTGCTTGTCTTTATCGTCTTTGCCATCTCGCGATCTTGTGTCTTGACCAACATGCTCATACTTTGCCTCATCTTGAAAGTTTGCTAACAATATCCCTTGATAGAATTGATATCTTAAAGGAATATCTTGAATATCAGAGTTTGCGGAAGTCTTTGTATTTAACTCTTAAGCTTTCTTGATTCTTGATTCTTATAGTATGTCTTTGTAGGTTGAGTATGAGCATGTGGTACTGAATTCGACTCTGCTAGAATGAGGCTGCAACGCCATCGTTTGTACCTGCATTTTAAAGTTAGTGATAACAGCAGATATGGACAAATATAGCTTTGCCATTCGTCGAGATTTGGTTGCATTAACCTCTGATTTCGTGAGGACCGTTTTACAGTATAAATACTGTACCTGTGATCAGGTAGGTTCAATTTTAGAAGAACCTCCTTGACAGGGTTTCCAGCTCAAAGTGTTAGATCCTCTAATGCATATGCATTAGATTCACCGTACTTTCTTGTTCTCAATACCGGAACGTCTCAAAGCAGACAACACAATATGAGTGAATCGGTTAGTTACTATCTTACCGATTGAGTCGTCAATTCATTTACTGGAACAAGTTTGATTCACATGGAATCGCACCATTATTTCTTTCCAGTTGACACAAGTTTGATTCATATAGAATCGCACAAGTCACCTACCGAGAGCTTGTTTGATGTTGGCTCAAGCAGGATTTCCATCTTCACGATGAATACTTAAGTATCACTCCGATGTTCTGGCAAAATCACAAGGATAATGCGTAGGACTTTTGTTAACAGCTTGTGAATTTATTGGTGTTCAACAAGTGTTTGTAATGGAATGTGTCCTAATGAGATTTATTTATTGATCTCTTGGCTCTAGACTCGATTAGTGCGTTTTGGTTTTAGTAATCGGAGGCTAGAGTAGACTGCCACCTATTCAATATCAACAATCTCGAAGTGAGATGTCAATAGATAACGTGTGTATCTCCATGACAAATGAGACAAGTTTCTTTTAAGAGAAACTCGAATGGCTGGGGAGGGTTGTGCATTGCATCACTGGGTCCATGACGGCTTTCTTCAATACCAACAATCATCTTTGTGATTTTGGTAGATTATGTATTGACCCGGTTTTTCTTGCCTAAGTCTTTTCTTTTAAATTGTGTGGGAGGGTGCTTTTGTTGTCACCCTTTATCCATTAACATTTCTTTTTATTTCTTCAACCCCTTCAATGCTTACATGGACATCATTTACTAACTCCTTTGGTGTGATTGTTCCAATCGTAGGCTCAATCTTTGTCGTCATTATATTCCCTTTAATACTCATTCATCTCTATCATACCTAAGGACTGCTATTTCGAACTATGGACGTGTCCTTGGTAGATCACTCCGGTTCCTGGTTGTGTGGATCATAGGACTAAATACCTCAAACCTAATACCACTCTGATGACTTCGAATCATCGTGAAATTAAAGATGTTGTTGGGTATGGGTTCGTAACCATAAAACCTTGTTTCGAAAATAGAGCACATTTGAGTCGTTAGATCACTATTATTTTCAAGATCACATTTTAATTACATTTCTTCCCTTATTTTAAATACTAATTCACTTAGTTTTTGAAATACTTTGTGATTAAAATTTGTCATGAAAATTCAGTGGGAAAAACTGTTTATGCTTAGCATGAATTATAGGTTATTAACTTGCTCTCCTTATTTTACCATATGTTTGACACCAAAAAACATGATACCAAGTTGTAAAATGAATATAAAATTGAGGGTTAACATTGTTGAGCACACAATTTTAAAATTGAGGGTTATCATCTTATAACATATAATCTATTGAGTAGTCATCATTATTACAGATTTGTTATTAAGACTTTTTATAAATTTACTGGTGTTGATACAATCTTGATTTTGTATGTGATGTGTGTATACAACAACATTAAAACCATTTGTTTTTCCTACTCTCGAAAACCCCCTCTCAAACATTGACTCATTTTGAAAATGACACCAAATGTAGAAGAATTGTCTTGTAAAACTTTATGAGGGTTGGAGTGTTGAACACACAATTTTGAAAGATTATGAATTGTCATTGAGAAATTCTTGAAAAATTGTGTTCAACATTTTGAAAAATATCATGTTAGAAGACTTCTCTTCTAACGCTAAGGATAAGCGCACCGAAACGTACACTCTCCTTTGTCGTTCGGGTCCGAGTTGCAATGAGAGCACTTACACAGTCATAAAGAAAAAATTAGAATTTGACATGTTTTAAAGTTTTAAGCTTTGCTCGAACTTCATTTACACGCGCCGATTCGCTGTCGATTGTTAATCAACATTTTCTAGGTATGTAAAGATATTGATTCCAAGTGAACATGTCTGAGAAGATTCTTTTGGAAAATTTTTTAAGATTTTCATGATTTTTGTATTTGCTTTTTAAAATTTTATATTTTTGTATTGGGTTTTTCTAAAAAATATTTACATGTTTTCCTCTGCATTGACATTTGTTGGTGGAATAATCAGTTCTAATGTAGGGTGAATATTCGCTGTAGGTTGTGTGTCATGTTGTTGAAGATTACCAGAGAGAGCGAAAGACTTTGACACACTTGGATTTCCTGCATTTAAGTATTCTTTCGTCATGGATGAATTTGTAATTCCAACCCTCTTGTTAACCTGTGATGTAGCTGTCTTGTCTGCTGAAGGAACAACTGTTAGAACCAGCTTTGAACTTGACTGTTCATTGCCATGGTCGTGAATTCTGAGTTTTGAACTGTTATGATTAGAAGTCATTCCTTGTTCATCAAATCAGAATTCTTTAAAGCCCTGGTTTATGAGATATCAGTCTTTTCAGCAACCAAACTCTGAGTCCTTCCTTTTTGGGATTAAAAGATATACCTACACTTAAGTTAAGAGTACCTGCACTAACATCAAGAGTTTGTTTGCATTCATATTGGTTAGTGATATCTTCATTTGAACCTTTTGTGGGTTTACTGTTAACCTTGGTTGTGCTAGAGGCAAATATCTTCCCAGTAGGAACCCATTTAAGACCAACTGTTTTGAAAATTTTACCCGTTGGTTTCCACCTAAGACAAGATCTAGGAGTCATTGTTTTCTTATGCACAACGGAAGTCTTTTTGATTGAAAACCTATGTCCTTTTGGGATCTGTCTTTCTGGTTTCTTTGCAAAACTTGTTTGCTCTATGGGTTTGTTTCTGTTTATTGTCTTATTAGATGGAACCTTAGCACGCGAGTTGACCTCATTCAGGAATTTTGTTACACAGGTATCATGATTTGCATTAAAGACACATTTCTAACATGTAGAGCAAACAAAATGTTTAGAGTCAGAAAAATTTCTAGAATTCCTAGAGTGTTCTGCTTTATGGGCCACGTTTTTGTATGACGCAACTCTCTTAGATGCAGGCAATTCTAACTTTTGGTTATTGATCCTAGGTTTTGGTTTGCTACCATTCACTGTGCTTTGTGATCCAGCAAAAGGCATCACACTAGGTCTTGAATTCCTACCACTTTCTTGTGTCTTTTTCTTAGCTTCCTCTAGATAGTGATTATGAACCATGTCATTTGAACTAAATCTTGACATGTTCTTTAAACTATTCCTAGATTCGCTAGATGCAATCACGTGATGAGGTTTTACAATAGCAGATTCTCTTTCCTTAGGCAAATAATGTGTAGTGACTGGTTTTGACAAATCATTATTGACATCAACTTGGGAGGCAAACCGTGGCTTTGAAATTCTAGGTCGTTCATGTATTATAACGACAGTCGGATGTCTAAACAACTGATTGGTTTCTATGTGCGTTGTAAAAACGGTTTCCTTAAGTTGAGATTTTGCAACTTTAGTTTTACACTATTTCCTGTTAATTTTCTTAACTCATTTTTTAATGCTGCAATTGCAAATTTCTTTTTTCTGAAGTTGAGCTTTGATATCTCATCATTTGTAGCAATCATAAAGAAGTGTGTTGTTTTATAGTCGTAGCTTCGTTTGTCTTGATAGAATCAAACAGTTCTTTGTAATGCCTTTTCAAAGTCTTATTTTCCTTAAGTAATTTAGCCACTTTATGTTCCAATTCGATGTTTATTGTTTCAATTACATCTATGTCATGTTTAACCTTGGCTTCATTACTTTTTTTTCGAAAGTTGACCATGTTGGCCCTTCTTTTAAGCATGATTTTGATTTTTAAGTTCAAGATTAAAACAATGTGCTTTCCATTCTTAAAAAAAATTTCTTGTTGAAATTAGCGCAACATCCTTTTACTGAGGAAAAATATTTTCAAATTCTAGAGTTGATTGAGATTTCAGTGTCTGGTTCTACAGTTAAATTTAGCAGGCAAAGGACATGTGTCATGACATTGTTTAGCATTCTGGTCAACCTCTCCTTCATTATTGAATTTAGGTTACTCAGTATGCTGTTGTCTTGTAGCAAATACATTTATCTTTTTGTGTTATTTTCAGCAGTCGTTTGTACCTCAGCCATTGGCTCTTCATCATATATGTGTCTGATATCTGCATCATCATCATGTGCATCATTCCCTGATCTGCTGCTTGTATCCTGCTCTTTTGTTTCTGTCTCACTGCTTTCTGTGTCAACCAAACTAGTATCTACATACTGTACTCCTATCAACCTTTTCTTTGTTGTCTGCATCTGTCTTTCATTCACCCTGCTGTCATACTCTCTTTTATGCAGTGCTCTTTTATCAATCGACTTCTTAACAGATTCTATGTGTTGGATCAGTGTATCACGAAATTCTGGAATCTCGAGTTGAGTGTGTTGTAGAAAGTAGTTGCGTGTCATTACAACATATTCACCATCCAAATAAATTCGTGACTTGATAAACATCTGAAACTGTAACTCGAGTACTTTAAAAGCAGCCATGGATCCAATCTCTTGAAATTTTCTTCGTTGTCATGTTTTTTTTTCTAGTTGATCCATGTTTAGGAACATTGTGCCTGTGAAAGTCTCTACATCTTGACCAAAGAGTGTCGCAAATGCGCGTTTGAATCCACACTCGGTTCGAGTTCCTTTTAGTGTGTGTGTTTTAAAAGGAAGCTTGAGGTGTGAATGAAGTTGTCAAAAAGATACCATGCAACTCTTTTTTTGCTTTGTCTTGAATTTGTTGCATTTGTTGTTCTTCCGAATTAGAACACGAAGATAAAGTATCTTTCGTTTCCATTTTACCAAAAAGTATGAAGTGAAAATGATTTTCTAGGATCTTAAGCAGGTAAAGCAATTGTTGTTGTGGATTGAAATCAATTAACGTTCACGGGATTTTATAAATCTATGACTTAAACCATAAAAAGAAACGACTTTTAATGGATTTTACTAAATCAAGAAAAAACCATGAATGAATAATTAATTGTTGTTGGTGAAATCGTTGTTGTTGTCGAAGAACATGAACTTTCGTTAACGATTTGTTGAGCTAAAATGATGAACGGTGCACAAGTTTTAAGCTTGAAATGATTAACGGTTGATTGAAACTCAAATAGGGACTAACGGTGCAATTACAATTCACTTTGGAGGACAAACGGGATGTTTTATAAGAATAAGGACTAACGGTGTAAGGTTGTTTTAACAAAGAGGTTTAAAAAACAAACAAAGGACGAAGGGTGAATTTGAATTAAAGTCCAGGGGCTGCATGTGCCAACTTTTCAAAGTGTTTAATAAATGAAATTTTTTCCCACCATTTTATAACATCTTCTTCGTTTGAATTATAAAAAATGGAACGATTATGGTTTTGTCTTTTGAACTTGATACGGTTATCGATGGTGTAAAATAAATATATCGAAAAAGGATCACGATCATAATGGTATAGATTAGAAGACCCGTTATTAACCGAAGCACGAAACCAAAAAACCCAAAATCTGTTTGAATGAGTTAGAGACGAGTATACTTTGTACAAGCAATTGTGTATAAGTCTCCTAATTTTCTTGGTTTAATTTGCCTGTTATGAAAACAAGGTATAGTTCGCCTCCACAAACGTATAATTCGCCTATTATTTTGTATGGTATAATCACCCTTGTTCACACGTATAAATCGCCCACTTGTTTTTCTTTAACGTATAAATCGTCCTCAGTTAAATGTATAGTTCGCTTGTTACACAAAGTCATATACTTTTCCTACACATGAACGTGTATAGTTCGCCTATGATGTTGTATTGTTTGCCTTCTTTGGTTGTGTATAGTTTGCCTTAAGTGGATGTATAACTCGCCTGAGAAAAAACAAACGTATACATCGCCTTCTTTGTATTGTTAGCCTGACACACAAACAAAAAATGGTACAATCGTCCTTTTTGTCTTTTTGAAACCGTGTACAACCAAAGACAAGCCAACAAAAAAAAACATTTGAAAAAGCTTGAAAAATACGCACTTTTTAGAACAAAGATAAGCCACGAAATAGAACACAAATAAGCTTTGAAAAGCTGTTTTTAACCCACAATAAGCCCGTGACAAAGAAGCTCTCAATAAGCTCGTAATAAGGTGATAAAGAACAAGATAAGCCACGCACCTTTGTTGCTTTTACACTACAAACTCAAAAAAAATAAAACAGAGACTAAAGATTGTGTTTCAAAAGAAAACGATGTAAAACCAAAAACGCACCCTTATTGTTACTATTATAAGCCCAAAGTGATTCTTGTGAACAGTAAGCCCAAGTGAAATATGAAAAGAGAAAAAAACTGTTGTTGAACCACAAAAAAAACGTAACCTACAAATGAAATAAAAGAAAAAATTTAACCACTAGTGAGCCACTTGAAAGTTGGTTATGATTTCGGCAAGTTTTGAGGCCCAAATAAGCCGAATAAGAATAAGCTCAAAAATAAGCACAAACAAATCACTAAACCCACCCGTGGTGAGTGATACCAAATGTCGGAACCAATAATCACCTTCAGTTCACCATGATGACCAAGAAAATAAGTTAGGAGATGATAAGAATATTTAGAGAGAAGTTAGAGAGAGAAAGTAAGAAAGGAAAAGAGAAAGAGAATGGTTGATTTCAAAATGAGAAAAAATACAAAATGAACCAACACCCTTTCCATCCTTGGAAAAGGGTATTTATAGTTAAACCATGAGGCTTTCATGCCTATGGTATTTCTACAGGCCGGGCTCGGGATTACTTGGGCTTTCGCCCGATACACGTGACCGATTACCTTACATTAACGAGCCCGTTTACCCGATCTAGCCTATTACAACGTTACTTAATTAAATTGACCAAGACCTAATATTCTTAATGAACGAACTTCCTTGTTCGACTTAATATTTGAGGCTAACATTTAAGTATATTCCATCTTATACTAACTCATGCCAACTCACACCTCATTCACAACCTTAACTCAACTATGGTTAGTGTCATAACCTTGCTTCTCACACATTCAACCATCTCACATAATCTTTTAATATGAAATACAAATGACCACTCTCTCACACTTTGCCAACCAACAAAACCAATTCTACACTCAACCTCTTACAACTTTAATTTGAATTTCAAAATTAAAATATGAGAGGCGGTCTATTATCCAATCATTAGAGAATACCCAAAGATAATTCTTTTGTATATTGGTTCTTTTCTTTCTATTTGAAAATGGACAAACACCTAAAAACTATCTTTTAAACACTCCACAAAATGTTTTATCAGATGACTATTTGAGTTGGTTGACCTTATAAAACTTTGAGTGTTAGAATGAACTTGTAAAGGTTAAAGCGTAAAGTGCACCTGGGAGTTTATGAAGATTGGGTAGCTAAAAGCCAAAACTAGGTTCAGTGATCCTGGCGTGTTGGCACGTTGGCAGCGCGCCAATCACGACTTTATTTTAGCCATCCCTTGGTTTTGGCCTATAATTACCCTCTCTTGGCTAGCGTATTACTCACTTTTTTCTTCCATTCATTATTTCTCTCTTATTTATTCTCTCTATCCCTCTAATTCCATACACTTTATGTGTTTTAATCTCTTATCTTATCATTTTTTTAAAAGAACACATCATCTCAAGAGAGCCACACAAGTGACTAATCTATACTTGTGTGTTGAGTCAATGGCCTTCTTCTCTATACCATTTCTATTAGAATGGAGTCTCTAGGATAGGTTGGGAATTGGTTCATTTATCGCTTAACATACATTCGATTTGGTTTTAAGTGAACTATTGTACCTTTGTGGCCAAGCCTACATCGTGTGTTGATCTGGTGAGGTTTGAAACTTCAAAGAGGGAAGTTCTTTGTGGTCTTTATGGTTAAGTCGAATCACGAGTATTTGTGGGTGGTTTCCAAGGGCGGAATACTGTTAAGAGTAGCTCTTCTTTGTGAGCGCCAATCTTTGTGCATATCGGTGGAGTGAAGTTGTAATGATTTGTAATCCATTATAAGGATTATACTAGAGTAATAGTATAGGTGCTGTGGATTCGCAACTGGACATATAGATGATCTAGATCCCTCTATCCCGAACTTGTATATATCGTGATCTCTCTCTCTCTCTCTTTCTATATATACATATATATATATATATATATATATATATATATATATATATATAGAATATATATAATACACACACTTAGCATCATAACCGACGCCGATTGGTCGGGTTAGCTTCATTTTACTACATAGTAAATCTGACGTGTATGTTTTGTGTATGTCTATGCAGTAAAAAACCAAGTAATATTTAACAGATAAAATAAAAATGAAATGAGTTTATTTTATATAAGAAAATGTATTACACTTTGTGGTGTCACTAATCATTACAGCAATCTATATAATTAAGGGATAAAACAAACAATTTTGACAAAATCATCAGATGGTACAATCACAGTTAATTAGTACCATGTCTCAGTTGAAGCTAATAATCTAAATCAAGCTTTTAGAACCCGTGTAATATAAAAAAATTGCGAAAAGACTGCTCTTCTAGAAATGAACCATATATCATTGGTTTAGCAATGTTCAGAATATTGTAGAAGACATCATCAATGGCATTAAAAAAAATGAAAGTAATGTACCACTTGGGTAAGATTGGATTTGAAGCAATTTCTTGTAGAAAAATATTCCTTTGAGTTAGCCATGAACCAAAAAGGCAAAATACAAATATTAGACACACCCTAATAAAACCGTTTATAATTACCATTTTGCTGATCATGATAGGCTATATGTCCAAACATAGCACCCTCGTGAGAATATGTTCCACATATGTTGATTCAAATATTTTATCATTTTCAACATTTGTCAAAGCCCCTAAGAAATACTAATGATTTTCAAATAAAACATCACTGAATGTGTACCAACTACCAAGATATCAGACATTTGTCAAAGCCCCAAATAAATACAAAAAGATTTTTTTAAATAAAACTGTTCACCGAATGTAATACCAACTACCAGTAAGCTCAATAGCTAATAACATACATGTCAATAAACATTAAAGATACACCCCCTTTTTTTTAGTCCCAACGAGAACTTCAATAATGCAATTAAGTAATACCTATGTATCACAATTTTCTTTAACTTGAGCTGAATCTTCCATCGTTAATCTATTAACCTTCCATATTTTCATTGTAACAACTATGATCCCAACTTAGAAGTGCATAAGAACCCCCACTGCCCTTGCCTGATCAATAATCAACCAAATAGAATCACTAAAAGGTTCAAATATTCATGAATATAACATCTGGGAAATTAGGGCAAGCACTGCAAAATTTAGAAAATAACCTTCTCCTTATATCTTCTTCCAGAATATATCTTTCTTTGGTATTCAGATACATTTTTCCTCTCTGAAAAAGTCATCACACCTCAGGCCAATCAACAGATACAAAGGATTTGTTAATAATGTATCAAAAAAGTATAGCCAGGTAGGCGTTATTGACATTATAAAACATTATACAATACATAATATTCAATTAATCATAATAAAATTATGCGCATCTGGATTGAACTTTATAATAAGATCGATTAAAAAGTAGTTTACCAAAAGAATGATGAAACTGATAAGCGATCACTCAAAGCTAAGCTTTTTTGAGATGGTATCACAACTATATTGTGTGGGCTATGCGCTTTATGCAAATGAATACCAAGTGGCAATACCTTGCACCACTCAAGGAAATATCTAAATTGCCTTTGAGCAGAAGCGAAATTAAATTGAACGTAGATGTATTATAAACTTCATTTGAAGTCTGTAAAAATGTTGCATGATTTAAACAATAGCAAAAAAAACTATTTCCTGACTAAGAGAAGCTTAAGTTACAAACAAACTGAGCGTAAAAAAGAGTTAAGGATGAAATTATAACTTAGCGTAAAAAAGAGCTAACCTACATGACTGCCTTTCTAAGTACCAATATATAGGTTGACCCATGACTACTCATTTATTAAAGCAGCTTGCTCAAAAGCAATAACCACATGTTAAAAGCAGGCGAAGTAGCGGATTGAGTATTCTATTAACGATAAAAACTATAAAAGAAATGTTATTTAATAAAAAACTTTTAAATACCTCTGGTTCTCATGTTTGCACGCACAAGTGCCCAAAATCCAATGGAAGAGTCTTGCCGTTTAAAATAACACAACAATGTGATACAACAACACTCACACAAATTAAAGAAGACATAAATAACACATACCTTTCTGAAATGGTTTTCTTAAGATCTATAAACGCACCACCACATATAAACAGAATATCTTTTGTATCGATCTGTAGAAGGACAACAGAAGCAATGATTGTATCATCTGGTTAAAGAGAAGTGGGACGATTTAAAAGTCGTTCAAAGTGCAAGCAAATGTAACCTTAAAGTTCAGAAAAGAATGTAATTTACCTGAATGTAGTCTCCTCTAGGATGCTTTCTTGCACCCTTTTCCGGGACATTGACAATCTGAAATACATGATGTCATGAAAACATTATTTTAATTTTTAGTTTTGACATTGACACGGTTATTAAAATAGAGCCGGATTATTTTAACATATAGAAAAGTAAAAACTTACCGTTCCTTCAAGCATCTTTAGCAATGCCTGTTGCACACCCTCACCCGATACATTTCTGCTAACGTTTTGACTCTCAGCCTATGGACATGAGGAAATAAACAAAACCTTAACGGATGGTACACATGAAAGGTGAATACGTGTTACTTCTGTAAGTGAATAAATTTAAGCAAAACCTTCTTTGTAATGTTGTCAACTTCATCTATATAAACGATACCCTGCTGCGCAGCTGCTACATTATAGTCAGTGAACTGCATTAAGAAAGGAAAATAAATAATGATCAGTTATATTTAGCGTATAAATACCACCAATTAGTTAGGCCTAAGAATAGGTGTATATGACATACTGTCAAAAGCTTGTATAAAATAGATTTCACATCTTCCCCGACATAGCCTGGGTGCAAATTACAAAATGTTTAGTACAATAACACAATAGGTCAAATGTAAACAAAGCTTATTCATGTTTTGTAGCATGTAGCGACTATTTATAGCTCAATTACCAGCTAAGTGCAAACATATCTTCTATGTGACTAACAATAAATATCTACTTACCTGAGTGAGTGTAGTTGCATCCGCAATAACAAATGGTACGTTTACTAAGCGTGCTAATGTTTTTGCAAGTAGTGTCTTCCATGTAATCAAAATTCACAAGTACTCAAGCAGTGACAGAGCTAGACTTATGAGCTCGGGTGGGCCGAATGAAGTGTTTACATCGTATACATTTCTAAGACCAATGGTAAAAGCTCATTGAAAAGTCAAAAACTCATATTAAACTCAGGAGCCTACACATCTTATAAATGTTACCAATAACAAACCCACACATCTTATAAATTTGCAATAAAAACATATGTATGCAAGGTAAATAACTAAATACTCGTTCGTTTCTAGCGTTCGCGCTGAATAATTTATTAAATATTGGATGGGCCAAATTAGCCTTATGTGAACTTTTGGACTAAATTACACATATGCATGCCATTATTAAGGAGTTTCTTGGGTTGGCCATGGCCCACCATGTCTTCTATGTAGCTCCGTCACTGTACTAAAGTGTGAGATTAACAGGGACTGAATAGGCTATGCAACACCAGAATCACACAAGTTTAATCTACCCCTTAAGGAGTAGGACATGTTACCTGAACCTGTAGGGCCCATTACAAGAATATTACTTTAAAGCATGTCTAACTCATCACAAAGATTAATCGTCTTTTAGGCTTCCTCTGCGGCATTAAGGCAAGGATCTTTTGATGCAACTGGTTCAAAAACATAAGAGATGTGACATAAGTAAAAGCAATCATTAAAAAGGAAAATAAATAGCACGAGATGAGTTTTCTAAAAATAGCCTAAACAGAGAAACTTACAGTAGCACAGTTAAATATAGGTCTGGTTGGACTTCATGCCTTCGTCTTTCTCCTATTACATTATGAAAATTTAGGAATCCACACTAAGCTACAACAGACAATATGGTTAACGAAAACATAAGTCAGTAGAATAATATGCTAAAAGGCATAGTATGGTTGCAAGTATCGTTATTCTAGGAAACTTACAATCGCGTATTGAGCCTGTTGTCCCATAGCTTGTAACTGGATCTTAAGCTTTGTGTTTTCAGAAGATAAGCCGGTTGTATCCCTCTGCGTAAAGAAAACATAAGTCAGTCAAAATCATTAATAAAGAATGAAATTTGTGTTAACAGTTGGGTTGTCTAACATGTCAACACGGATTAGTGACGCATGTTTACAATATTGTTGGTGTAATTGACCCATTAATAAGTCAATGGGTCAAAAATAGGACCTGCAACGTGATAGATTATTGCACACAGATATACATACTAGTAGATATGCCGATGCAATTAAATTAAGTTTATCATTCAATGATTTTTCATATAATTCTAGTTAGTTAAAGGTGACCTTACACATAGGTCAAAAGTTGGAGAACTGTAAAGTCAGAGAGCATAGGGTAATAAAATTCAGGATTATATTCCCATGAAATAAAAAGTAGAGAAATAACTAAGTTTACATAGTACTGAAAGGGTGTTTGCTTCGGTTTGCAAGGTCCAACCATAGGCTCATCGATTTCGTCATCATTATCATATTAGATTACGAAAATTTGTAAGAAAATAATTTAATACAATTCCAAAATGGCTTACATGTCTAATCCTTGATTTAGTTAAAGGCTGTGTTGGAGGAGTACATGCTATTTCTGTCTTTGTATATCTGTTACAGAAAGACAATCTCAAACACTCCCGTAAGTAATCACTCCCGTATGTGATTAGAGCTAGGATGTATCTACCATATCCATTTTGTTTTAATAATTGTGAAAAACACCTATTTTAAAACTTACACCATAACAGCTATGTAATTGAAAGTTAATGAATCAAGTTTTCATTACAAAGTATTCCAAAACCAAAAGCTGCTTAATGATAAGATAACATAAAACTTACCGGTAGTGATTATCGAAGCAATAAGAGCGGAGTGATCAAATGTTCACTTCAAATCATATTATCAAAATGTATATAGATCATATGATCTTTGCCCTTTTTTGAATTGAGAGATTAATAATTTAATTAAGAAATTAGATAATGATAGCGTGAGATGATTTTGGTTTCTTATTCAAGATTGCGGTGAATTGAGAAATCATTGATATAATTAAGGAAATTATATCATGATACGTGTTAAGTGAGTGATTTACGTTTGATTTGGGAGGAAAATTAGGGTTTCAGTTAAAAGGAATTGATATGAATTTTGAAATCGGTGATACATTCCTGTATCTAAATGTTGAATGGATATTTTTTTAAAGCATGACATTATTGAGTTTTTATTATCCGTCACAACCATTGGCCTAGTCAAGTGGATGAGGCGTTTGTTTTCTAAACAAACAACCCGGGTTCGAATCCTCCCAGTGACATAATTTTTAAAATAATTCCGGATTCATGCCATGTAGATGTCCATGTAGGCGTTGATGTGTCATATAATACACCAAAAATAGTGACATGGCACTTAGTGACATGGATAGTTGATGACATGGCTTTAGTGACGTGTCGTAAACTGTCCTATATATAAGTAAAGATATGTATAAACTAAGATGAGTTATAACCTTATCACATTCACGGATGCTAGATACCATCTTCTTCACCGCTCCATTAAAAAATTCAGCAATAGTGACCACCGGCTTTTGAGGGGTGAACAAAGAAATCTTGAACTGACTTTTGTCATATTTAGGTAGTTCTTTTAATCTGATATAGAAATTTATAAAAAAATCAAAATAAATAAATAAAATAAAATGAAACAAAAAAAGATTAAATATAAAAAAACCAAACTGTTGCCGAAACGATAGTATCTTTGGCAAATCGCGATTAATAAACATCTTGGTCCCAAAAAGTGCATTATGAATCGACGGAGTCCCTGCATAGTATAAAGTTAACACGGATGCAATAGATATTATTTTAAAGACTTTTTTATAATATAGATTAAAATGTAAATACATACCATCCCAATACTTCACCTTGCCCAGCTGAAGGATGAATACAACATGACCAAGCTCATCACGCTTAACGGCGTATTCATCCCACATATTCGCCCACTGATCCCAGAAAGTACAATCAAGCTGGTTGGATCTAAAAAAAGGAATAATATACTTTTAAGAAGAGAAAAATTATATTTAATGGGACAAAAGGAAGCTATATTTCATAAAAAAAACTCTGTTTATCACAAATAAGCCATATTTATAATGTATAAAATTTCGTAACAAATTTGTCTTAATAATTATCCTAATTTTAAATACATATAATTAATAATGCATGAAAAAAGGCAATCGAAACCCGGAAAAAGGAATAAAAGGAACACGTCATTAACCACAAACAAGGTGAATGAGAGGAATGTATGTAAGCTTGTTGTTATTATGATGTTTGGGAATTTCGATACACCAGGTCTTTTTCGAGTAAACTCCACTGTGTCATGAAAACCTTAAAGTTCGTGGTGAAACAACGTACATAGCATAAGCCGAACCCCAAGGTAAGACTCGATCAAACAAGAGAACTATCTTGGACACTACGTTATGAAGTTGTCTACAAGCTTAATGGATGTTGTTAGAAGAATCGGCTCGAAAAGACTCTTCGAGGTTTAGATTCAAAATATAACATTAAAGACCGAGGAGAATATAAGAACATTTAATGAGTGCACTAGATAGTTATGCCGAGTAAAGCTTAATGATCGCAATCTTTACTTAGTCCAGTATGCCAACGTTGTAGACACTTGCTCAACAGCAAATGTGGATACTTAGTTTTTTATAGAAATCCTCATCGACCTCGCTTTTCGAGCTTCGAATTGACGTTATGGCGTTTTACCTTAATATGTATCATAAATCCTGACTAACGGCAGTATTCTCAAAAGCTTTGTTAGTGCGAAGTAAATCATGAAGTAAGAGAGATGTACTACTGAGGTTCACCTTGTTACTCAATGATATGAACATCTTACAAGATTTTTATGCCATTCATTGGAGCATAAAATCTTGACAATTACACATTGGAGCTAAGGAATTTTAATGTAAACACCAAGTGTATGTGTTTTTGTTATTCTATCTTAGTTTTTGTAAAAAACTGACTTTGTCCTCTGTTCATCTGTTGATATGATTGCGACAATGGCAGGAATGTTCATGATAATTGGCAAACAGCAAAATATTTGTCTGTTACTCTAGATAATACTGTTCTTTAAAGTTTTTGTTGTAAACACAAATTTTTCACTAATTAGTTTCATTTCTTACTCAAAAGACGTCAAATGTTTTCAAAAAGAACTTGTAACAGTATTATATTGAAAATTGGACAATTTTCTATAATTACATCACAATATTGTATCAAATTCTAATGCTTTACCTGCAACAACGCGCGAAGTAAGGATGAATACGAAATGTCCACTTCATGTGCTAGAGATTATGGAAAGTTCGTTTAATGGCCATGGTCCATGAAGTAACTCCGACTTCCATCTTGTTTAGTTATGTTGTATTATATCTGTCACCAGATTTACCTCAGTCAACTTTCAAAATCATCTACACACTCTCCCGAAAACTGCTAAATTCCAGAGTCTCTACTTTTCTGAAGTCACATGTTTACACATATCGCTTTCTGTCCCTAAGACAAGTATAGCATGTTAAGTCACTCCATGTTGCACAGACTAAGACGACACTTCCACTCCTAACAATTCACACAATTTCCCAGTAATCAACACCTCTGCTACGCATTTATATTCACTTAATCCTCATGCATATACATGAAATCACGCATTAAACCTCCAGTTCAACCAGTGCTAACGGTTTTTATTCTCCACAATCATATCCCAGATGTCCTCCAACAATGATGGACTATTGCGTGTTTCCTGCAATATCTTGACCAACACTCAACAATCTGAAAGATTTTCCCTGTCTCAAGGGATCTCTCCGCTCTAATTGAGTTCCCGCAGCTTGTATGGAAAGGGGTATGATCAATGGTCTCTTGCGTGATCAATCACAATTGATGTGTATTCTTAAGATTTGCTGTTTTGATGTCACATCCCAGAGTATACTCAACTGTAACCTATACAATCAGCTAAGGATTATCAAAACACTCTCTTTTATCATACAAGTTTAACCATGTTATGATGGAAAATGTAACTGTGCACCTGGTTCAGGTGGGAGACAATCTACTATGTGCTTGTGAACAACGAGAAAATACACTCCTGGTAGCGAGTAGAAGAACACAAAGGAAATCATGTGGACCGCGTCATCTGTTACTTGATGACTAGCCAAAGGGTGATAGGTTGCCATTATTTCCTAGCAGTGCACTATGCCCAAAGAAAGAAAAAGGGATTGAAAGGTGTCGTTCAATGAGAAGTGTTGCTGGTTCAAGCTCAAGCAAGTGAGTCAAGTTTTTTAATAGAGAGGAAGATTTACAAAACTTGACATTATCTCACTAAGAGAGTCATGTTATAACTACCTCAAGTGAGATACAATGAGAAATAGCAGTTTTGGCAGATCTAGCGACCGTAGAATTCTCTTTTCATCTCGCATAGGAACAGTACTAAAACTCATCAGACTGTTTGCAAAAGATACCGCGAATCATTGCTGCTTAATCTAAGCGCCCAGCCTATGATCTGGATGCCTATGGATTGATGTGATGAACTTAACTCAAGCCAAGATAAGAGATTGCTCTCATGGCGAATCTTTCTAGGAATGGCTCAGATGCACTCACTGAGGTACATAATCCGGATAATCTGGCCTATGACTTAATTAATCAAAGTGAGCAGATGATGACGTCTTCTGAACAGTCTAATGATGTGAATTAGACATAATCTGAAATAACCAGTGATAGCAATATCATTCCTTATTCTCAGTTATCTCGAGAGTGAAACAACACTGTGGAAACTGTCCAGAATTCGTAACTTTCTGACGCGTAAGAAGATGTAAGTTTCCCTGATATTTAATCTATGTTTGAACTATTAAATACCCAACGCTGCTCTCGATACACCCAAAATCGTAGCGCAATACCAAAGCGTTAATCTATTGGCCTCTACTGTCTTAAAGTTGCCAATAAAGGATCTTTTGTATTATCCGAGAGTTAGGACCAGTGTTAAAGAAGAGGTTTAATAGATGTATAATTGATAGTAAGAACAGAAGGAGATCAGAAATATGTTTGAGTAGGTGAATCTAGTGTATGTTTTGTTCGCCATTAGGGGGTCAAACCGCTCTTATGAACAGTATGCCGAAGAAGTTTGGAAACGTTCTGTAACGCAATATACTTTTGCTGAAAGTACAACTGGCGAAAAGAAAAAATACTGGCATTTCTTTAAGAAAAAACATCGTTGTCTGTGTATCCTTACAAGAAAATAATGGAGCTTTCTTATGTTTTGTCCGTATTTCGATAAATGGGAAGGCGTTAAAGGATAGAAAGAAGATAGGAAACAGAAATACTGGGAACCAGAGATATTGAATAGGGAGATACTCGATCGACTTTAGAAAAAAGGAGATAAATTAAGAAGCACATTTCACAATTGATTGTTTCTAATTCGTATTTCTGTTCAATATAAGTAACGACGTCGCTTCAATCATTCCATTATAGCAGACAATCTAGCAACACAAGACTATCACCAAATCCTATAATACATATCTGTTTGTTAGTTGTACAGCTTAATGATGACCTGACAGAAATATCCATAAATTTGTTGCTATAATCGACTCATTCTTGTCTACGGAGAGAATACGACGTTTACTATCATTGACGCGTATTTCATGGGAAACCTAAAACCTTTATCTACGACATCATCTAGAAGAAAGTTCGCTCTCTATTGACCTTGGTAAGTTTTAGTGATAAAAATCTGGTGATTCTAGATCTGATTTTCACTCAGTATATCTCAGGGTGTGGTCCAACAGCCAGATAAGTCTTTGACTATAGCAACCTTCAATATTCTTTAAAGAAATTCGGACGCACTCAAGATATGGATCCTCTCCAGTAAGAAGGTGTCTAGCTATTAGTACTCTTTTTAGGGATGGGCGTACCAAATACATGTATCTTCATCGCGGTGTTTTTACGCTTGACTAAAGTTGCTTGCTCTCCGCTTACTACTGTGATTGAGTGTACCGAATTATTCTTGTATCTGCTTTGAGGTGGCGCACTCGATGAGTCTCATCATCGCGGTATTAGGATGAGTTGTTCGGTACCGCAAGGAGAGAAGAGAGCTCGTCGCCCTAATAGATTTGTGATCATGTGCTAGATTTAGAAGTACTCAGTAGACATAGAATGATTCTCGCCGTATTGGCGCTTGTGTGTCTATAATATACATTCAGTGTGAACTTTGATCCAAACCATGTAGTGGCTCTACGCTACCTTCGCGAAAGTGTACCACATGTATGTTGATTCGGGTATGCCTGTTTTAAATAAACGATTACAACAAACAATTGTTTCGGACAATTATGTATTTGAACGCTTCTGTCTTCTAGTGGAGAACGTGCTCTAATTGTGGAAGGAAAGTCAGGATCATGTCGCACTCTCCTCGGGGTACTACCAGCGTTCTGTTGAATTCCTAATACGTGTCTCATCCTCCTGTGCTTCCTATCTCTAACATACAACCGACAAAGTTGAGGTTCCCAAGATAACACAAGAACTTCCCGCAGACAGTCTGTGTGATGTAGTGGTGATATTGCTGATCTAGCTTGATTGATAATTCGTTGAAAGAGAGCATTGAAAACACCATTCTTGCTTATTGTTTTGCTTGGTCTCTTTTATGCTGATCTACAATCATTCTTTCAAAGGTGATTTGGCTCTTGAATATGAAGTCAGCGTTGTCAAAGGGAAAGGGTAAGTAGGAAAAGAAAATCTTAACTTAGAGATTAAGGAGTATGAACCAACGACGTGCCACAGCTCATCATTATCACTCACTCGAGGGCACTGCGTTGGGGGGTTTCCACTCAGTACTTCTTAATCTTCCTCTCAGTTAGTTGAAAGTATGGGGGTTTGTTTCACATCTAAAATAAATAATAGATCCGCTTTGCAACATACATAGGCCCTTTGCTCGTTCCCCATTGTTTGTCCTTGTTTTTTGTTTTCAGAAATGGATCGGTGATAGCGATGAGATGAATGGAAAAAATAATTACGTTATCTAAAAAGGGATTTTAAATAATTTTTTAATATTTAAAAGAGTGTAATTCTTCACCTAGACCTCCTTCAATCATTACTTGTTGATGAAAAATCCGTAAGAGATAGTGTCATGCGCCAAGAGATTTGTCTAGCCACCATGACCTCAATGTCACCATTAGATATTGTTCTGGTGTTATCAAATGGGAGATACAGACTGCCATGGGGGTTTGAACATACAAAGGCTTGTTTTTTAGATGAAATTATTCCGTTTATAAAAGAATTGAAAGATATCTTCAATAACTCCAATCAATACTTGGTTGATAAACTTGCCGATGTCCAAAATGTCTTTTATCAAATGGAACAGGCTGTTGAACAACATCGCTTGGAATCCAGAACTTTCAAAGTTAAAATGAATCAAGTTTTGAGAGAAAATGAATGACTTTTGGCACAAGCCATTGATCATGATATTGTAAAAACTGTTGTGAATTTGTATGTGAATGATGGTTCTGAAACTGTGAATGAATATCAAAAGTGTCTCGAACTCAAGACTAAGCTTCTCAACAAAAAGGATGTTGTTGATAAAGAAACTTACGATAAACTTTGTAAGAGTTTTACAACACTTGAAAAGCATTCTATCACTTTGAAAACTGATTCTCAACTTAATCAAGAAATTTTTCAAGAGAAAAACAGTGTTTTAGATCAAAATGCTCCAAGTTTTACTCAGTTGTTTGAATTAAGTGAATTGAGAGCTCAGTCTCAAGAAAAAGACACAGTCATTGTTAAGTTGAAAGAGCAAATTAAGTCTTTAAAAGGAAATGTGGATGATAGTAAAGTCAAAATGGACATGGATGAAATTGAGACTCTTAACATTGAATTGGAACATAGAGTGACAAAACTTGTTGCTGAGAATGAGCATTTGAAACAGACTTATAAGCAACTTTATGACTCGATTAAACCAAAACGTGTTCAATCAAAAGAACAATGTGATGCGTTAATCAAACAAGTCAATATAAAGTCTGGGGAAATTTCTGATTTAAATGCAAAACTTCAGGAACAAGGTTTGGTCATAGCAGCCCTAAAAAATGAGTTAAGGAAACTTAAAGGAAAAGCTTTAGATAAGGAGGCTATTGAGACCCACTCTGTTGATCCAAAAGTGTCTAAGGATAATATGGAACCAATCACGCCCAAATTGTTGAATAAAAGGACTGCTCACTCCTCTTATATTAAGCACACTCAGGAAGAAGCTTTGGTCCTTAAGGATATAGTCGAACATGTAAAAGCGAATTATCCTCAAGATTCACTTTTAGAGTCTGCCTTTAGGTATACCAAAGTCATTCAGGATTTGCTTTCACACATAAGTAGATCTTGCCCTAGCATCAACAATTTTGGTCCTCAATTAGTAGAGGTCACACCGAGGAAAAAGGACAAGAAAGTTAGGTTTGCCGAATCACTCACATCCACAGAAAACACAAAACCAGACTCGACTTCAAACATAGTTTCTAACAAGCGTGTGTTGCATTCTACAGGAGTAAGACTTTCTACTAGTGCTAGCGGATCACAGCCTTCAGGCAATACCAGGAATGATAGGATTCAGCAAACACCAAGTAGTAATTCGAAGAATAAAGTAGAAGCTCACCCTAGGAACGTTAAATCTAGTTTGAATAAAAGGAATGGTACTGTTAAAGTTAATGGATCTGCGTCTGTGCAGAATTCCAAGAAACAAGATAATTCTGATTATGTCTGTATTACCAGTGATGATTGCATGTCTTCTGATAATTTGTGTGTTTCTAATTCTATGAATGATGTGAAATTTCGTGCTAAACCTAAGAAGAGTAAATCTAAGACGAGTAAATCTAAGAAAGATATTTGGAAACCAACAGGAAAAGTGTTCACTCAGATAGGATATATTTGGAGACCTACCGGTCGGACCTTCACTATTGTAGGAAATGCGTGCCCTTTAACTAGGATTACCACTACTAATGAAGTGCCTTCTAGGAAACCAATAGTTCTAGAATCTGAATCACCCAAACCTGTGGTTAAATTGGTATACTCAAGGAAACCTAGGAAGAATAAGAATACTGAGTCCGTTAGCAAAACTAAGGTTATTAAACCAATGTCTGCTAACAAACAGGAACCCAGTAAATCCTGGGGATCCACAAAAACCAATATTCCATCTACTTCTCTTAATGAATGCAGGTTGTCCAAATCGTCCTCTGGTATTTGGACTCCGGTTGCTCGAAGCACATGACCGGAGATCGCTCTCAGCTCACCAATTTCATCAGTAAATTCTTGGGTACAGTCAAATTCGGAAATGATCAAGTTGCAAAGATAATGGGTTATGGAGACTATCAGATTGGGAATGTTACTATTTCAAGGGTTTATTACGTTGAAGGACTTGGGCATAATCTATTTTCTGTGGGACAATTCTGTGATTCCAATCTCGAAGTGGCTTTTCGTCAACACACATGCTTCATTCGCAATCTAGAAGGTGTTGATTTATTGACGGGATCTCGAGGGGATAATCTTTATACACTCTCACTTGGGAATATGATGGCATCCTCTCCCATTTGTCTATTGTCAAAGGCGTCTAAAACCAAGTCTTGGTTATGGCATCGTCGTCTATCTCACTTGAACTTTGGTGCTATTAATCATCTTGCAAGACATGGACTTGTCCGAGGTCTCCCTAAGCTCAAGTTTGAAAAGGATCACTTATGTTCTGCATGTGCATTAGGCAAAAGTTCAAAGAAACCCCACAAACCCAAATCTGAGGACACCAATCAAGAAAAACTCTATCTGTTGCATATGGATCTGTGTGGGCCAATGCGTGTCGCGAGTGTCAATGGAAAGAAGTACATCCTCGTTATTGTCGACGACTACTCTCGATTTACATGGGTAAAATGTTTGCGATCAAAAGATGAAGCTCCAGCTTTTATTATCAACTTTTTGAAGATGATCCAAGTACGGCTTAAGGAAACCGTCGTGCATCAGAACAGATAATGGAACTGAGTTTGTTTAATCTGGACATTGCGTGAAAATATTATGAGAAGTTGCACTCTTATGTAAATCCGTTGCACGCTCTCCACAGCAATTCGAGTTGTGAAGGTTGAAAGAAGAAATCGTACGCTAATTAAAGCAGCCCGCACTATGTTAATTTATGCAAAAGCTCCTTTATTTCTATGGGCCGAAGCGGTTTCCACAGCCTGCTATACCCAAAATCGTTCCATGATACGTCGTCGTTACGATAAAACACCATACGAGCTTTTACACGACAAACCTCCCGATCTATCGTATCTACATGTGTTTGGTGCACTCTGCTACCCAATGAATGATAGTGAGAATTTAGGTAAGTTACAACCGAAGGCTGACATTGGTATTTTCATTGGATATGCACCCACGAAGAAAGCATTCCAGATTTACAACAGATATACCAGACGAATAATTGAAACCATTCATGTTGACTTTGATGAGCGGACCGCGGTGTCTTTTGAACACAGCAGTTCAAGACCCGCACTTCATGAAATGACTCCTGTAACAATCAGTTCAGGACTCGTGCCAAACCCTCCTTCTTCAACACCATTTGTACCACCTTCGAGATCTGACTGGGATTTGTTGTTTCAACCAATGTTTGACGAGTCACTTAATCCCCAACCCTATGTTGATTTACAAGCACCAGAAGTCATTGCTCCTATTCCTGAAGTAGTTGCACATGAACATGTTGTATCAACTGGCTCACCTTCCTCAACTACAGTTGATCAAGATGCACCATCACCAAGTAACTCTCCTACAACACAAGAAACTCAAACTCCTATTATTTCTCATGATGTTGAAGAAGATAATCATGATATTGAAGTCGCACATATGGGTAATGATCCATACTTTGGTATTCCAATTCCAGAAGTTACTTCTGATCAATCCTCATCATCAGATGTTATTCATACAATTGTGCCTCCCGATCACCAAGTTTCTGAACACAATAGCAAATGGACTAAGGATCACCCACTTGAGAATATAATCGGTGCTCTCGACAGACCAGTTTCCACACGACTACAACTCCATGAACAAGCCTTATTCTGCTACTATGATGCCTTTCTCACATCAGTCGAACCTAAGAACTACAAAGACGCATTAACTCAAGCATGTTGGATTGAAGCTATGCAAGAGGAACTTCATGAATTTGAACGTCTGGAAGTTTGGGAACTTGTTCCTCCTCCTGACAAAGCATTTGTCATCTCTCTTAAGTGGATCTATAAGGTTAAGCTTGATGAGTTAGGAGGTATTCTGAAAAACAAGGCTCGGTTGGTCGCTCGTGGTTATCGCCAAGAAGAGGGAATCGATTTTGAAGAGTCCTTCACTTCGGTTGCAAGATTAGAGGCTATACGAATTTTTCTAGCATTTGCTGCTCATATGAACATGGTCGTCTATCAAATGGATGTGAAGACTGCTTTTCTAAATGGTAATCTGCGGGAAGAGGTTTATGTTAGCCAACCTAACGGATTTGTGGATCCAGACAAACCTAACTACGTATACAAGCTTAAGAAAGCTCTTTATGGGTTGAAACAAGCTCCACGCGCGTGGTATGATATGTTGTGTTCATTCCTGATGTCCAATGACTTCTCAAAAGGCTCAGTGGATCCTACTTTGTTCATCCGTAGAGAAGGCAAGGAACTACTACTGGTAAAAATCTATGTCGATGATATTATCTTTGATGCATCTACTCCTGAACTTTGTGATCTATTCGCTAAAATCATGTGTTCAAAATTCAAGATGTCGATGATGGGAAAACTATCATTCTTTCTAGGACTACAAATCTCTCAAAGTCCTAGAGGCATCTTATAAACAGTCTAAATATGCTCTTGAATCACTAAAGAAATTGGCTTTGAATCTAGTGCCAGTGGATACTCCCCATGGTGGAGAATACAAACTGGTATAAAGGATAAAAAAGGGAAAGCTTGTAGACCGTCACATTTCGTGGTATAATGGCAACCCTCCTTTATCCTACATGCCGTAGAACTGCCTATAATTGGCTATTATGCCTGTGTGCTAGTACAGGCTCGGCCTACCGGAAAAGCACTAATGCGGTAAAAAGGTATTTCGGTATCTAAAAGGAACCTTTACATCAGGGTCTTTGGTATCGAAGGATTCTTCCAATGCACTAACAGCATTTGCAGATGCAGAATCATGCTGGGTTTGTCAAGATACAGCGTAGCACATTGGTAGTATATAAACTTTTGGGGTGATAGATGTAAGCTGGTCATCTAAAAGGAAAAGTGTTGCGATAACATAGGAAGCTGAATATATTGCTCTATCTGTTGTGTGCTCAAGACCTTTGGATGAGATTCACCACTTACCGACTATGGCTAGAGATTCATAAAAATCAATGAACTGTGAAAACTAAAGGCTATGCTTATGCTGCCAAGCGTTAACATTTTCCAGATCCAAGCATATAGACAAGATTTCTGTTCATCAGGAGCATGTTGAAACTTGTGTGATCGAACTTTACTTTGTCCAATAGGAGTATCAATTGGCGGACTCTTCACTAAAGCTCTTGCGAGAACGAATTGAATTGTAATCTAACAAGATGGGTATGAGACGTTTTAGCGAAGACTTGCAAAAGATGGGCATATGACGTTGACGAATAGTGGTGGTAACCTCTTCGAATTTCTTTGTATATATGAAATAAATATAATCAGAAAAAACAAAAAAAATTTCATTTTTATATAAATTTATAAAACAAAAGATAAAATTAAAAATGAGAAAATACAAAAGAAGTTTTTTCACATGGCAAGTTTTGAAATCAATAACATTTACAGGTCTAGAAATGTCATTCAACAATGTACAAGCCTGTAAATAAAAGTTCGAGCAGACGCTTCAAATGAATGATACAAGCCTGTAAATGAAGTTCGAGCAGAAGTTTCAAATGTTTTCAAAACATGCCAAATGGCTTGCTATTATTTCAGATAGCAACCCGGTCATCATCTTAAAGGCAAGTATTTCAAAAAGAAATCTTGTCCTCTCAACGGGAATTTATTCTCGGGCATGGTCTACTTTATGACCATGCAAAGGCTTGTGATTACTTTGCATCACAACCCGTGCTTCATATATTTCCATAAATTGCATTTATGAGTATAAATAAGAGAAATCTTATTTATCCTGGTGTTTGTTGTTTTGTCACATACAAAATCATTCCATCATCTGAAAATAATTTTCAAGATACATTTGACTTCTCAAACAACGACTACAGTTCTTTAAATAGAAAACGGGTCATTGTTTGAGGGGGAGAGAATGTCAAATCTCTTCGTCTTGATAAAATGAGCTTTTAAAGGGAAAAGGTTTTTAAACAATAACGTAATATCTCTTGATAGAAAGTTAATTAAGTTTAGCTTGCTTGTGCCTTATGTGTTACTTGTTTATGCCTTTTAGGTGTAGTTTGCTAATTTAAGTCTATAGGTGTGCGAGTATAAAACTTTAGGGACCAAAAGAGCTAATAGTTTAACTTGATTTCACCTTATAAAACTTAAATGCAAAACTTATGTGTCATTTAAACAAGAGGGGCCAAATGTGTTAAAGTCAAAATGTTGGTAAGTAACATCCCAACCCCCACCCCGTTTGGTTTCACTGTTCCCCACACACACAAACACACTCAAACACACACTTGCACACTCTCCCGATCGCATCACCTCAAACAAGTATAGTCACTCATTTTCATCTCTAAGGTACAACTTATATATTGATCTTCATCACCTAATCATCTCGAAACCCAAAGGAATTGATTGTTTTCACCACTCTTGATCGCAGTTGCCCTAATTCTAAAATTAGGGTTCTTAAAATCAAAATGTGGTTAAAACTTTAAATTGATTAAGGGCTTTTGTAGTGTTAGGTGTAATATATGTATATGTTAATCAAGTTTTATCATTTGTTGTGATTTGAACATGTTCTTGATTGCTTTGTGCTCGAAAAATTTAGAAATATGCAAAATGATGTATAAATGTTATGTGTTTTATGTGGGATTGTTGTAACAAAGTGGTTAATTGTTAGAATCGATCTAGTAAAACCTTAAGAAACCGAACGATCAAAATATGTGTGAATCGAACGAGCATGAAAACGTATGGACCGATCGAGTGATTTGTAATGTGAACCGATCGAGTAATTAAGTGTAGACCGAACGAGTGCCAATTTAATGTGAACCGATCGAGTAATTAAGTGTAGACCGAACGAGTGCCAATTTAGTGTGAACCGATCGAGTGATATAAAGTGTGGACCGAACGAGTGTCAGTATAGAGTGAACCGATCGAGTGATTTGTAATACGGACCGAACGAGTGAATGACTATGAGGACCGAACGAATGAATATCTATGAGGACCGAATGAGTGAATCCAAGTGAGGACCGAACGAGTGAATCCAAGTGAGGACCGAACGAGTGAATCCAAGTGAGGACCGAACGAGTGAATCCAAGTAAGGACCGAACAAGTGAATCAATGAATGGACCGAACGAGTGAATCCTAGTAAGGACCGAACGAGTTAACATTATCATTGACCGATCGAGTGTAAAATGAATGAAACCAGATCTAGTGCATGCTTATGTGCGTCAAACCAATAAGGTTATTGTGTGATCCAAGTGAGCGCAAATGTATTAGAAGCATAATCAATTTTGTGACATAACACACTTAAGATCTATTTTTTTCCAACATAAGGTTAATAAATAAGTCTCTTATTTAAAAATAGACATAACAGCTTGAACAAAACCAAGTTAACTACCATTCAACTTAGTTGTTAGGATAGGTGCCTTTGTCTCATACGTTATTAGTCTATCTAAGATGATTGATCTTAAAAGTGCTAAAAGTCATAAAGGTTCTCATGCATGAATGATTGTGTCACATTATAAACTGCACTCACTCTTTCTTAAACAGACTAATGGAAATCTCAATAGCAGATCAGATTGCTTTGGATGATGCTTTAGTTGCTCCTGCCAACCGACTTAAGATTGGTAAATGTAATCTTCGATTAAGCTCGGATGTCACATCAAAGGAAGCAACTCTTCAAGTAGTCTACGATGTGTTAAAACTCACTCCTTTCTACAAGGCATTCCAAGTTTCTACTGATGTTCCAGATATCTATATGCAAGAATTCTGGGCCTCTGCTTATATTCATAACCGATCTGTCAGATTCAAGATGAATAACAAAAAGCACATTCTCAATCTTGATCAATTCAGAGACATTCTTCAAATTTACCCTAAAGTCGGTAATAAGAAGTTTGAAGAACCACCTCTTGAGAAGGAGATTCTCGCATTTCTAGCCAGTCTTGGTCACTTTGGAGAAATATGGAAAATCACTGATGTTAATGTCAATAAGCTGCATCAACCCTGGAGATCATTTGTTGCTATCATCAACAAATGTCTCAGTGGTAAACCATCCTACGACAGTCTTCGTCTTTCTCAAGCTCAAATCTTGTGGGGTATGTACAATAAGAAGAAGGTTGATTATGCATATCTTCTGTGGGAGGACTTCATTTACCAGATTGAGAACAAAAATACGAAGAAGGGCAATGCGATGTACTATCCTCGTTTCACCAAGCTAGTCGTCAACTTTGTCATGGATAAAGACCCTTCAATTCCTCGAAGAAACAAGGTAAATTGGCATTATGCCAGAGATGACCCAATGTTCACAACAATCAATGTCATCTCAAGGAATGAAGACACTCAGTTGTACGGGACTATCTTGCCAGTAGCATTAACCAACGAGGACATCCGCAACTCTGAATCATACAAAGAGTATTATGCTATTGCTTCAGGAAAGATTCCTCCAAAGACAAAAGGAAGTAAGAAGAAAGCTGATACTGATACAACCACTAAGCAGAAGCCTCCCACAATCCCCAAAGAAAAGAAAGAAAAGAAGTCTGGAAAAGGAAAGCAGAAGGCTAAAGAGTTAGAGACTATCTCTGAGGCGGTTTTGACAGAGGCTGAGCAACTCAAGATAATCACAAAGAGAAGCCGTAAAGAGACTCACAGCTCTCATGCCAGCGGGTCTGGTGCAGATGAAGGAACTGGTGTTACACCAGGGGTTCCCGATGCACCTGATTATGACTCAGATGATGATATCTCCTGGAAATCAAGTGAAGATGATCAAGATGATGATAAAATTGACGATGATGAGAACGCTCAAGATGATGAAGATGAGGATAAAAATGACGATGATGAGACTGCTCAGGATGATGAAGATGATGATAAACATGACGATGATGAGAACGCTCAAGATGATGAAGATGAGGATAAACATGACGATGATGAGACTGCTCAGGATGATGAAGATGATGATAAACATGACGATGATGAGAACGCTCAAGATGATGATGTTGAAGCACATACTGAATCAGAAGATGATGGTGACGATTTCATTCATCCAAAGCTCATAACTCATGATGATGAAACAACACATGAAGAGGAAACTGATGAAGATGATACCTTCGATCCTATAGTTCATACACCCTCTCGTGTTTCATCCTCAGATGATGAAGACAGTGACAATGAAGTTGAAGGGGGTGGATGTTGAAGGAAAAAAGTCGGATGAAGATGCTACAGATGAAGAGGACCAAGGAAATGAAACGGACAAAGATACTAATGCCAATCTTGAAGGAAGAGATGATGTAATGACAGATGTTATATTGTCCCAGGTTCAAGCAACCTAGGAAATGACCCTAACTCTGATAAATCCTGATGGTCAACAACAGAGCTCTTCTGTATTATCTGGCTTCCTCTCCAACATGCTGAATCCAAATCAAGATACCGGTGTTGATGCTATATTTAGACAACATGCTGAAGCCACTTCTCTAATAGATACTCCTGTCACTGCCATTGCGGAGCCATCCTTCTCTGCACCAACCAATCGTCCTCCAACACTGAATTCTCTCTTCATTCAATTACAACATCCACCAATCCTAACACCGGCTACTACTCTAAGCTCCTCACTTCAAAATCTTCCTAACTTTGGTTCGTTGTTTGGTTTTGATTACAGACTAAAAGCTT
>BQNB010032781.1:0-52879 GCA_026074375.1 Tanacetum coccineum
GCCTATTTTCCCTTTGACCAGTACCTTTACACATCCTTTTGTTCAAATCAGCTTGTTTAGCCATTCTTTTCTCATGGAAATCACAATCTCTAATAAGATGGTTAAAACTACCACATACAAAACATGCCTTTCTAGTAACCCCATATCCCAAACCCATTCTTTTGGACATTAAACCATTCCAGTCTCTCTTGTCAGCTTTAGGATTTGGATTACATGCGTTTTGTTCTTTAACAGTTTTCCTAGTAGTTTTTACATGCTTAACAGTATCAATAAAAGCAAAACTAGGTTTTTCCTATTCTTTTAAAGGTGTAGTCACACAATCATCATCACTATCTGACTCATACTCCTCAATGATAGGAGCATCAGACCAGACTTTAGGTTGACTTACTACTTTGGGTTCATTGACAACTGGTTCAGGCATAGATTCAAGTGTTTCTTCTCTAGAATTAGATTCACAAGAATTAAAGTCACTGCTTCTAGCATCAGATTCACTAGGTTTAGATTGCTTTAGACCATATGTAAATTGTGATTCATCTATTTTTTTATCAGGTCTAGAAGGGATGTAGATCCCTGTCATTGGAGGGGGAACTGCATGCATCCCCTCTGTATATCTATCATTCACAGGACTATCTTCTATATCACTAGACCTACTGTAAAATAAACTTCCAAAAACTTCATTTTCATAACTTAAAACACCTTTATTTATTTGATTTCCATACCCAAGCCCAGCTTTGCCCCTAGCACTCATCTGACTATTTAGCAGAATATTAAGACTTTTAGAAGAGTTATGCCATTTTTCTACTTTAGCTTTCAAATCTTCTTTTTCTTTTTCAGCTTCTGCCAATAGTTTCTTATGGTATGTAAGGACATCAGTTTTATCATCTAAGTCAATTTTCATAAACCTTATCTTTTCCTCATACCAAAGTTGACTTTGTTGATGAGCAACTAATTATGCTTCAACTTTCTTTAAAGCTTGAGTATATGCCTGTATTTCTATACTGGCATCTCCAAGTTGTTCCCTCTGTTCATCATACAATTTTTTAAGTTTAGCATAAGACTCTTTACATTCTTTTGAACAAGAAGTTACCTCTGTGTCTGAGCCTGAACTGCTGCAAGCCATCAAAGCATAGTTCTCTTGTTCATCTTCTGAGTGACTGGTCCAATCAACACCTTCTCCATCAAGAGTCACCAAAGCTTTAGAGTCCTCCTGTTTACCAGATCTCCTCCTATTTTCTTTATCCTTATTCCCAGTGTTCCAAGCATCTCTCCTCCTACTATCTTGATTCCCCTTGGATCTGCACTCTCTAGCAAAATGCCCTGTCTTGTGACAACTATAGCACTCGACTTTGGTTTTGTCAAAACCAACCGGTTCCTTGGCATCAAATTATAGCTTTCTACCTGTCTTTTTGTAGAACTTTTTCATTCTCATGGAAATCATGGCCACCTACCATTTCAAGTCTATTTCTTCTAAATCAAACTCATCAAGCTGTTCTAGATCTTCATGATCCAATTGTGGGCAACTGGATTGATTTGCAAGTAAGGAGTATGATGAAGGATGTTCATATTGTGAGTTATGACCAGAAGAATTAGAAACACCATAAGCGATACTAACATCATTAGTATTGCTAGTGTTCTCTGAAACAAATGCCACATTCTGCGTGCTAGAGGATGATGCAGTAGAGCCTTTAACATTAGACTCAAAGACTCTAAGATTATTATACAGATCATCAAAACTGAGACTGTTCACTCTTGGCTTGGTCCTCATGATTAAGGAAACTTGAGACCAGGCAGAAGGTAAAGACCTAAGGAATTTTTGATTTGCATCTTCAGTAGAGACGCCGTCAACAGAATCTTAGTTGACTCAGAAAGACTGCTGAAAACCATACTGTCATTAGCCTTTGCTTGTAGCCCTTCTGAGTTTTGAAACAAAGAAGCCATTCAAACTGATGCTTTAGAATATATTCTGCATCTTCTTTGATGTTATCATTTCACCAAAATCTAGTTTTGATACGCCTTCCCATTTCTTTTAGCCATCAGTAATTTTATGAAATTTAGCAAGATGATCTTCTGGTAAAGCCATAAGCAAAGTGGTCCTTGCTTTTCTTTCTCTTTCTCTGGCTAAAATTTCTTTTGCAGTCTTGAGAGGCAGAACCTTTATTAAACCATTTGTATCAGTTGAGACACTCACAGGGCCATTTCCTCTTTGAATAACTTCCCAGATAGGATAGTCTGTATAGGCCAAATAATGTTCCATTTTCATGGCCCATATGTCATATTCTCCCTTCTTGAGAATAGGAAGTTTGATGGTTGAAATAGTGTGAGGGGGATTTGTTTGTGTTGGTATTTGTGTATGGTGGGTGGAGGTGGTGGTGGTGGAATATCATCTTCTGATCCAGCCATTGAATAGATTTGTAAGATAGAGGTTTATAACTGGTTTTTGTTCTTCTTACTCAGAGTTTCTCTACAGGTTCTGATACCACTTGTAGATCCCTTTGAATATAGATCTTTCTACCTTGTTAAGGGTTGTAGCCAATATGGATAGATCCACACAAACTATAGGAGAAACAATGACTATAAACACTATAAGTTATGTGGAAACTAACTTATAATGCTAAGAAGAACAATGAATATTAATAACTAAACTTTTGTATTAATCTGCTAAAACGATTACAAATTACTAACTATGATATATGAGATTGTATATGAGATGTATCTTCTCTAATGCCGTAGGGTTCCTTTTATAGACCAAGGATAAACCCTAACAGACTTATAAAACACTTAAAAGATAATGCATATCTTTTCCTATAATATGTCATGCATATCTCTTAAATGGTACTAACTATTTTATACTATCAGGACTAACTAACTGATCAGTATTAACTACTTTGTACTGTCAGTACTAATTACAACTATCAGTACTAACTAATATAACTAACGGTACTAAGTCAGGAATGCATAATTCCCAACAGAATGCGTTTAATTGTGACACAATTCTATGTGTTTAGGTTTTAGGAAGAAGTACCGCCTAAATCTTGGAATGATATGCCGCCTTGAAATAAGCACTCATTGCACTAAAATAAACAAACTTGCATTTTAATTGGATTAATCATGGTTAATACAGTTTTCTTATAATCGGCTAGACCGCTCTTGATGAGGTGTCATTCTATACACTATTTTGGGGTCATTTAACCCCCAAATTATGTAAATATGCCCAGATTATGTGCTTAATTATTTGTTTTCATGTTTTTAGCACTTGGATGGTATTTGGAGGAAATACAAGTGACTTGGGCTTATTTGGAGAAAAAACAGACAATACTACGACTCTACACCCATTTATCATTGAAGAATTGTTTGCATACAAAGCGTGGAGACGGCTACCGACGAAAATCGAGTATTATTAGCGTCTCATGGATATTAATTTATATGACAAGCACAAAAACCCTTAAAATTCCACTCTAAAAATGTGAGGTTCGCCTTTAGATCTATAGGAATTAGGGTATCCATTTTTGATACCCAAGATAATTTATACCTTTAACTTGTTTGAGTTAAGGTTCGAATACAGTCATATGTGTCAATTCTGTCATTACGGATGTGTATATATTACATCGATCATATAACTATCCCACACCTTATCATGCACAAATTTTTAGTGCACGATACCCCTAGTATCATTTTCATTTTTATTCTATTTATGTATTACAGAACGACCACAAGGGGATTTCTAGGAATTCCTGAATAGACTATTCCAGAAGTATGTAGTAGTTGAATTTTGTCACCCTTAAACTCATTGTTACACTCAAATCGCCTTAGCCTACCTTGTATGTACTCATTTTTAGTACATTATTGTTTTAACCCAAGTTAATTATTAAGTACATGGTTGCTATGCCCTTATCCTTGTAAATACAGTTTTGGGATGATTGGGATTCATGGTAGTATTCATCTTACGAAGAATTGGGGAAGAAGTCACAAAAATACCTCCAATAAAGCTCAATAAACTCCATGTTATGTTGATCCACCTCAATTCGGGTCATTTGTTAGATTGTAATTGTGAGTTCTAAAACTCAAGTGTAGGGGTGCATCTATAAACCCCAAGTTATGATGTATTATGTTATCAAAAAAATTAGAAAAGAAAAAGAAAAGAGATTGATGTAGAGTTGTGTAAAGTTTGTATATCTTTGTCCGAGTCTTTGGCTTAGTAACCCAATCAGCATGTATTCGTATAAATAATTAGCTAACCCTTTCACCCTAAATTCACCCAAAAAGTCACTCCCTAAATATATCCCATCCGTTTCTGTTTTCATTTATGTTATCTTACACCTACACACTACAACCCTTTTAAAAGACCTCTTTGATAGTAATGACTAATACTTGCACCTAGCGGTGGAGGTTTGATCCTTTACCAAGCCTATGGTAATTTGTATGCTATGACAGGTAATGAGTGTTAGTTTTCTGTTTCCCATAAATGTTATAATATATTATACACCTGAGTGAAAGAGAGAATCCAAACACTTATGTGAGGTGCTAGTTTATGCTTTCTAAGTTATTTAGGCCTTATGTATGTTTGAAATCTTGGGCCGGTTTAAACATAAAAGAATCTTGGGCTTTTGGTCTTCATAAATACACTAATGGGGTGACCCGGCCCATTAGATGGGTATGGGTGGGCCCATTAAGTGTTTCTTTGGTTTTGGCCTTGGCTTTGACTGTTGACTTTTTGGGGTTGACTTTGACTTTGACTTTGTTGACTTTTGACTTTGGCTTTTTCATGCTTTTCCATTCCGTGCTCGGTTTTATCGTTTTTGGCTTCGTTTTTTGTCCTTTTGTAGAATATCCGTTTCTTGCACAATATAAATGAAAACATACAAATACAATGTATTTTCTGTACGTTTTTGGTCATTTAAGTCCTGTTTTAAAGGTCAAAGGTATGTGTATTTTAGCACATACCACTGACCGTCTCATTCTTTCCTCTTTTCGTATAGAAATGAATTTGCTCTCCTTTATCCAGACTGCCAATCCCACGAAGGTGAGGGTTGGTGAGAGGCAGCGTGCTGAAGATGAACCAAAGTTGTTGGATACTACTGTGGGATGTGTTGTTCCACTGCTACCCATTGCTCCTGCTCGTGCTAAAAGCAAGTTGGATGTAAGTGTTGACATGTTATTTGATGAAGGTGGTAGTGGTAACATAGTAGAGCAGGGTGATTCTGCGAGTGGTGGGCATGGTGTTGGTATTCTGCTAGTTAGTGAAGCTGCGGAGACTGTTGTTAAAGACGTAGCTCCTTTGCAACTAAGGCGTCAAAGAAAAAGAAAAATAGTTGTTCCTGATGCTGGTGGACCTTTACATCCTCCTAAAAAGTTAAGGGAGAATCACGAAACCCTGAGCGTGACCTCCGTAGGTGGTAAGTCCAGGTCTGCTATTCAGCGGTTGCTTGCTGGAGCTGTGCAGAATGCTGAGGTCAGGGGTGAGCCTATTCCAACCTTGCCCTTTGTCACGTCCTCTGTATCTGCCACGCCAAAGCATGAAGATGAAGTTCATACTGACTCCGCAACCGGTCTTAACCTTTGAACCATCGGTGCTCCACAAAGGTTCGTCGTCTCTTCAGATTCTTCTCATCATTCCGGTACTAATATTGCGAAAGCTGAAGTTGATTCTTTTGCCAAGCCTTCCGTTCCGTTGATGACAGTGGCCACTACTGTTACTTCCACAGTTGATCCTGCTACAACTGTTAAAGAAAAATTTGTTGAGTCTTCTGTTTTTGGTGGTAATTCTTCTAGTGGTGGGGCTGATCACACCGTAGGTGGCTTTTCTGACCTTACTGGCAGTGACTTCATTGTTGGTGGTATCCGCACTATTATTAGCCCTGATACGAACCTTCAAAAAGTGTATGTACCCCAATGGAGCGTAACCAATGGTTCCCGCTTAGATGATGGTCGTACTTACTGTAAGATGGTGGATGAATTTGCTCCTCCTAAATTCTTTACGTTAATCCGTGGTATGGAACAAGACCAACTTTTTACGAAGTTCAATGTAGGGGCTACTCGTCAAATGTCTCTCAGTGCTGAAGTGAGGATGCGTGCTGAGTACAACATTAGAGAGAGAAGGAGATTGAATTCTGTTATGGAAGAGAAAAATTCATTGCTAAAGGCCAGGGATGTTGAAATTGAGACTCTCAAGGCATAGTTGCTTGTGAAGGAAGCGAAAGCCGCGGAGGCCATCCGTCTCCATACCAAAGCCTCTAAGTTCGAAGTGGTTGAGAAATCTCTTCGAGATGAAGTGAATGTTCTGAAAGAGCAAAATGCCGCTTTAGAACAAGATAGAACTGATCTTGGTGTGAAAGTGGTCGATCTTGCTGCTTCAGTTAAGGTTAGGGAGTAAGAAGTTGCTGACTTGGATGCTCAGGTTGCCTTTGCTAAGTCTTAGAGTGACAACCTTGCGGGTCGGGTACGTACATGTGCACTTAAGTTCTCTTCTCTTTTTTTTTCTTTTTTAATGCTTCCGTATGATTATAGGTGCATGAATTGGAGATTTCCTCTGCTGGGCTTCAGGAGAAAGTCACAGCGTATGAGAACTGTATGGGTAAGCTTGAGGAATTCCAGGATGAGCAGATAAGAGTTATGAATGATAAATTCGAGAAGTTATACGTTGATTTTGTTGAGATGGCGCTTCATTTGGAGGAAAAATTCTATCCTCACCTTCTGACTACCATCGCTGGCCGTAGGTGGCTTCTTACCTATGGCGTAAAGCTTGCTATTGTTAAGTGTCTACATTCGCCAGAATATCTGTCTGCCCTTAGAGCGGCTATCAGCAGGGCTATAGAGAAAGGCATGCAAGATGGGCTAGCCGCTGGAATTACTCATGACCAGGAGGGTAGGGTCTTAATAGACATTTTTGCGTTCAATCCTTCCACGGAAAGCGATTACATTTCTGCTTTGCAAGAGCTTCAGGATGTGAACTTCTCCTTGCTATCTGAGCTGAAGTCTAACAAAGATGCAAGCACCGAGACTTTAATGAACATTCTTCGTCTGGACGAACCTCTTGCTGAAAGACTTGGTTTAGATGAGTCACAACCTCATGTTGACCAATTATTGGTCCCCATTCATCATTCACCGGACCAAACTATCATTGGTGCCACCTCCCTGTTATTTTCCCTGGATGTTTCCCGTAGCCGAGTTTAAAAAATCAGGGACAATATTGCTAATCATAGGTCAGCCCTTCGTAACGTGTTTGTTCCTTTAGTTGAGCCTTTATCCTTCGCTGCTTTGAAAGGTACGGAAGGTACTTCCGGTACTGCTCCCGAGACTACCACGGCCTTATCCGTTACTTTTGCTTCTACAAGCTCCATTCCTCCTATTTCCACAGATGACTATGATGTTGTTCATGCGGATGGTCAGGAAGGTAAAGGTGCAGATGCTAACCCTTTTCCTAATGTTGATGACGCGGAGCTGAATATTGATTGATTTGTTAGTATAACTGGCCGTGGTCACATGTAACCTTTCTATTACAGCCTTTCCTGTGTAAAGAATATCTCTAAGCGTTTTTATCCGTTACATTCTGCGGTTATGCATGACCTTTTTAGATGCGGTTACATGTACTTGTACAATTTGAATGTTTATTACCTTTGAATTATGATCTTGCTAATATTTAATATCATGATTATAAGATAGTCTTACTTTAAATATTTTGTGGGTTATTCTTCCTATATTGGATTTGCAATACCTCTTATGTATACTTGAGTTAATTTTGATGTTACTCACCCTTTTGTTATACGGAATAACGTTTGGTTGGGACATGCCCTATTGCGTGCGCGTCTTAATCACATTGAAAAGGATAACTTTACAAGATAAAGAATAAGGAATTTTACAGAAAATTTGTGAAGATAGCTAGGCTTCACTTTTTATTAAAAATTTTAAAAGACATTACAATGCATAAAGTAATATAATTTGGAATGCATTACCCCACTGCGGAATCTGCATGGGTGAGTTGCTTACATTTTGTGAACATAACACTTCTTGAGGTTGCTGATATTCCAAGTCCGCGTAAGTTGTTTTCTGTCACGGTCTTTTAACTTGTATGCTCCCTTGCCAAGTGCTTCCGTTACCTCGTACGGTCCTTCTCACTTGGGGCCCAACTTCCCTATGTCCTCCGCTCGGCTTGCATCGTTGTTGCGGTATACCAGGTCTTCTGGTTTGAAACTTGTATTTCTAACTTTTGCATTATAGTACTTCTCCATTTTTGCTTTACTCTTAGCTTCACGTATTGCTGCTTCCTCCCTTCTTTCTTCCAAGAGGTCAAGGTTGATTTCTAAAGCTTCATTATTTTGTACCAGGTCTACTTCTGCTGTTCTGATTGTAGGCATGCCTATCTCTGCCGGAATGACTGCCTCCGTTTCGTACGTTAATGAGAACGGGGTGTCTCCATTGCTAGATTTTATCATTGTACGGTGTGCCCATAGAACATGAGGGAGTTCTTCCATCTAGTTTTTGCTTCTTGCTTCCAACCTTGCTTTTATTCCTTCACCTAAGCTGTGATTCGCTCTTTCTATAAGTCCATTAGTCTGCAGATGTTTTACAGAGGCAAAATGCTGATTGATACATAGTTTCTCACACCAGTCCTTAAATGGATCATCTCGGAATTGTTTTCCATTGTCTGAGATAATTTCTCTAGGAAGTTCGAACCTGTAAACAATGTTATCCCACGTGAATTTTTTGATCTGATTGCCAGTGATGGTTGCGACCGGTTTTGCTTCAATCCATTTTGTGAAGTAATCCATAGCTACTATTAAGAATGTGACTTTCCCTGTTCCTTCCGGAAAAGGTCCGGCTATGTCAATTCCCCATTTGTAAAATGGCCATGGAGATGTAATTGGGGTTAGCTTCTGCTGCGGATTCCTTAGGATGGGTTTATGAACATGAGAATATTGAAATGCTCTTATTACCGTTCTTGCGTCTCCGTGCATGGTAGGCCAATAGTACCAGGTCCGCAAGGATTTAGCCACGACAGATCGTGTGCCTGCATGCATGCTACAAGATCCTTCATGTATCTCTCTAAGAACATAGTTGGCTTGAACTGGCCCTACACACCTTAGCCATGGGCTGAGAAAAGATTTCTTGTAGAGGATCCCATTAGTAACGGTAAACCGCCACGACTTGCGTTTTATTGCCCTTGCTTTCTTCATATCCGCTGGTAGGGTTTCTTCCGCAAGGTATTTGTAAATAGGAGTCATCCAGGTGCCTCCTTCTTCTTCTACCACCGTTAATACTTCTACTTTACTGATGGACTTTTCTTTTAATTCTTTGACTAGTACTTGCTTACTTAAGTGTGCAAAACTTGTAGAAGTTATTTTGCTTAGAGCATCAGCTTTTTTGTCTTTGCTTTTGGGGATTTTCTTAATTGTGAACGCCTTGAAGCCACCTGTAAGTGCTTTTACTTTTTCCAGGTAACGGACCATGTCGGCCTCCTTTGCAACATACGTTTCGTTCACTTGATTGGCCACTAAGCATGAATCCATATTTGCTTGAAGGTTTTTCACACCTATTTGTTCCGCTATCCTTAGTCCAGCAATCAAAGCTTCATATTCTGCTTCATTGTTTGTTGCATCAAACCTGAACCTTAAGGCGTAAGTGAACTCTATCCCTTCTGGGTTTGTAAGTATTAGTCCTGCTCCGGAACCATCCGTGCAGGAGGATCGGTCTATAAACAAAATCCATGGTTCAGGGAGCTCCTCTTCCTCTTCCATCGGAGTATCCGAAGAGTCCTCTTCTGGTCTTTCGACTATGAAGTCTGCTAATATCTGCCCTTTGACTGATACTCTAGGCCTGTAATGTATTGCATATTCTCCTAATTAAATGCTCCACTTTTGTAGCCTTCCTGCTACTTCTGGTCTTGATAGTATCTGCTGTATAGGCTGGTTCGTGATTACTATTATTGGATGTGCCTGAAAGTACCTTTTTAGGCGCTTACTAGCATGTACTAAGGTCAGCACCAACTTTTCCATCGACGTGTAGTTTAGTTCCGGACCTCTTAATGCCCTGCTAACAAAGTAGATGGGCATCTGTTTAGCTTCCCTTTCCGTCATTAGGACTGCGCTTACTGTCTCTTTTGCTGCGGCCAAGTAAACAATAAGCTCTTTCTTTTCCATTGGTGCCATTAGCATAGGGAGCTCAGCTATTAGCTGTTTCATTTGCTTAAACGCCTCTTCCGCTTCCGTGGTCCAATGGAAGTCACTTTTCTTCGTGCATTTTTTCAAAGCTTTAAAGAACGGTAGTGACTTCTCTTTTGATTTGGCCAAGAACCTATTCAGGCTTGCGAGCTTTCCATTTAACTTTTGCACGTCCTTTAGACATTTTGGAGATGGGAGACTTAGCACAACATCCACTTTGTCTGGGCACACTTTCAGCCCCTTAGAGTTAACTTTTTACCCTAGGAACATTCCTTCTTCCACCCCAAAGGTATACTTTTTAGGGTTTAGTTTCATGTTAATTTTCCTTAGAGTTTTAAATGTTTCTTCTATGTCTCTGACTATCTCGTCTTCCGTGCGGCTTTTAATGACAAGGTCATCTACGTACACTTCTTTCTGCCAATTTGTTTATGGAATGCTTTATCCACCAGACGTTGATAGGTTGCCCCAGCATTCCTCAGACCAAAAGGTATTTTCGTATATCAGAATATTCCTTGGCTTGTGATGAATGCGGTTTTTTCTTCATCTTCCTTTGCCATTTGTATTTGATGATAGCCTTTATATGCGTCTAAAAATCATTTGAAAGAGAATCCGCACAAGGATTCCACCTTCCAGTCTATTTCCGGTAGCGGATAACCGTCTTTTGGGCATGCATTGTTTAGATCTTTGAAATTGACGCACATCCTCCAACTGTCATCATGCTTTTTTACCATTACTGGGTTGGACAACCAGTCATGGTAGTGTACTTCCTTCATTATTCCTACCTCCATAAGTTTCCTAACTTCCTCTTGTATTGCCTGGTTTCTGTCAGCCGCTTGCCTTCTTTTCTTTTGTCTAACTAGAGAACATCCTTCCCGCACGTTTAGGCGATGCTCCGCAATGTGTCTTGGGACACCAGTCATATCCGCAGGCTTCTAAGCAAAAATGTCCAAGTTACGCTGGAGTAGTCCACACAACTTGTTGCGTCCTTCTTCGATGAGGGTAGAACCAATCATTACTGTTTGTTTGGGATATTTCGGGTTTATTGCTACTTTGATTCTTTCTTCTATTATTGGCTTGGTAGCTGATGGGGCTCCTTTAGGTCCAGAGACCACCACGCATTCTAGTGGAACCAACTTGCTACTCTTTAGGGTAATCACTCCTCCTTCCACCGGGATCTTTAGCATTTCGTGAGTTGTTGACGGAACTGCTTGCAATTTTCTGACTCCTGGTCTTCCAATAATCCCATTGTACGGAGACGATGATCTTACAACCATGAAATTCATCCAGGCCGAAGCAGAGTGTTCTTCATCTCCAATCTTAACCAACAATTATATTTGCCCTATTGGCCATATTATTTCACCACTGAATCCAATCAAAGGGGTAGTGGCTGGTATCAATTGTTTTTTAATTTCCAGACGGAGTCTGCTAAAGCAGTGCTCATACAAAATTTCTGAGGCTTATCTGTCGTCCACATACATGCGGTGTACACAGTGGCCTCCTATTTTCGCCTCTATGGTCATCGGGCCTTCTGTTCCTTTATCTTCCCCTAGGGGTGGAAAAAAGACTTCTGGATTAAGAGAGAAACTCTGTGTAATCCTTTGTCTAGCCACCCTTTCCCAGGGTTGGACCATTAGGATAGATAACGCTTTATCCTTCCTGGAAGTTTCTCCTTTATTTGCCACCTTAGGCTGTTCCTTTCCGTTGTTTTAGTTCTTTAATCAAATATGGCAGCTTTCCTGCTTTTAGCATTTCCTTAATCTGCTTCTACAGGTGCATACATTCGTCTGTGTTATGCCCTACTTCACTATGAAACTCGCAGAATTTTGCATGGTTCCGTTTCTCAACTGGGGTTGTCATCGGTGGCGGAGCTTTGAATTTTCCTTTGTCTAAAGTGAAAATTTCTTTAGGGGTTTTTGTGAGTAAGGAAAATCGATCATGCTTCCTTTCCGACCTTTGTTGGTTTCGAAAACCTCCTTTTTTGAAATTTTGCTTTTGGCTGCCTTCATGTTGTTTCCATGGTGGAAAAGTTTTCTTCCGTTCGTGATTTGAGGCTACCACCTCCCCCCTGAGGAAAGATGTGGTAACTCTCATCATTTCATCAACTGTTTTCGGGATTTTGTCATGGAGACGCTTGATGAGCTCAGGTTTTGTAATTCCATGCACGAATCCGGAGATTCTCATGCATTCTGGAGCCCCCTTGACATCCCTGCTTTCCAGTTTATATCTTTTCACAAAGTCTTCCGTAGACTCTCCCTCCCGCTGTTTGATGTTATGGATTTCTATGGGATCTTTAATACATTTCTTCTGTTGGAGATAATTTTCCAAAAATGCTTTCTTCAAATCATCATAACTATCTATTGATTCAGGCGGAAGGTCATCAAACCATACTCTCGCATTTCCCGTCAGCGTAGAGTTAAACATGTGGCACCATGTTGGCATGGCCCATCGTTCTATTTTTGCTGCTGCCTGGAAGATTTTCAAATGATCCTTTGGATCTTTACTTCCGTCATATGTCTTGATATGGCTGGGCATCCTTGTTTTTGGGAAGTCAAAGTAACGGATTCTTGGTGTGAAAGGATCTACTTCCTCACATACCCATGGCTGGGACAAGTCATCCTCTTCCCTATACGATTTCTTCTTCTTTGATCTTGACTTCCAGTGCCCGCCTTCGCTATCCTCACTTTCTGAGAGAGCTTCTGTGTATTTTGAATGGGAGTTCTGGCTGTAGCTGTCTGAGCGCGCGGACACACTCTTCCCCCTACTTCTTATCCTTTTAAACACGCCTCATTCTTTCGACCTCTACCTTGGTGATCTTGACCGCTCACGTCTTATTCTTGATAATACACTAGTTCTTGGGTTACGGGAGCGCCTAGATCTTTGCCTATTTTCATGTTCCTTAGTGTCAATCGTTTTTGACTCGGAGTACCGTGATGTTCTGGAACATCCTTCGAAGTTAAGCCGGGATTTTAGTTCCTTTAGCTTTTAACTTTTTTTTCTCCCGGTTAAACTTCTCGGCCATGATTGGCAGCAGCTGATTGTAATTTTTGTCGCAATATTCTTGGAGGGCTGCATCGGACGCGGGCCCACCTCGATCTTGCGTAGCTGGCTCCTTTCCTCTCCCAACCGTGTTCCGCACAGTAGACGTGGGTTAGCTAGGAGTGGTTCGTTCATGATTGGTCATGGTGAGTATTTTTGTAGAACGCAGTTGTATTCTGGTCCCACGGATGGCGCCAACTTGTTAGTACAAAATACGTAATAGGTTAAGTAGATAGATCCATGGAGTAGTTGGACCAGGCCCAAGGATGAGATCTTGTACTAAATCAAGTAATGAGATGATTCCCTGCACAACGAAAGGTAAACCGTTAGTCTTACCGTGGGGACGAACCCCACAATTGGACTCCGGCGTAAGAGTAAGTAAACATATTTATCAAAGAATGTCAGAGTATGTGTGTATGAAATGTGGTCAGAAAATCATACCTCGTGAGGTGTCAGAACACCCCTTTTTATAGGTGAGCCAAATACTAGGTTTTCTTAATATTTCGCTCATATCTGTTAGTGGGCCGAAGTGGGCCCCATGTCTGGTAAGGGTCCGCAGTAATCGTGTTTTTGCAGATGTAGGTTCCCTTCCGCGGATGTTTCTTAGTCCGTAGAAGGTCTGTCACGTCCGGCTTAACTCTTCCGGGCCGTGCCAGCACGAGACTGGGCTTAATCTTGGCCCATCATATTTTAGTTTGCTTTCGTTGGGCTTAGAGCCCATTATAAAAATATAGTTTAGGCCCAGAGGCTTGATAAACCTATTATACGTCATCATTAATGATCCATCATAGGATCACTTCTTAAAGCAACAATGTTAGCAGCAGCTTCCTGCACATTGTAAAAAGACTAACTAATTGTACAAGACTGACCCGACATGTCCGGCCTGCTGTTGACTAGTGAATTTAGTCACCTCAAGTTGGCAAAGGGAACCATCTTAGTTTGACACATGGGTCCGCCACTGCTAAACCCCTTACAGAATACACATGATTTTTCTAAGAAAATCATTATTCACTTTATTACTTTTTCTCACACACACATACAACTACATTCTCCATCCAAAAAACACATAGAACTCCCATCTTTCTATTTAAAAAACATATACACATTCATGGTTACATTATGATGGAAACTGTCGCCGTCATTGTCAATATCATCTTCATGATGGAACGCCTTGACCGTTGTCCACGCCGCCTCTCTATCTCGAGCAAAATTAAGGTTGACCGAAACCTTCGGGTATGAAATGAATTTTAACCTTGTTCGTCCCTGTTATCGCCAGAAAATGAGCACCTTTTTGTGTGGCGGCGTGTATTCTTTTTGTTTTTTTGGTGGCGGCGTGTGGGTGCGATGGTAAAGTTGTAGCTGATTTTTTTATGGTAAGAAATATAGTACATGGTAAAAAGGGGAAGCAAGTGGGTGGTTTAGTAGCTGCGCGAGGCTGATGAATATTTTTTTAGCCCTCAAATGTGCTGAGCTGGTTTTTCTATATAGACATGTGTCTACTTTTGAGGATGTATATGCGTTTTGTACTTGTGAACATGTGGGTGGGGCTGCAACATATTTTTCGTTGATGTCGGAGTTAGCCGGATAGACGTCGAAATTGAATATCCTGGCAGAGGGACGGCGACATATGATGACGCAAATGGACCATCAAATGGAGACACACCACCACTAAAAAACGGGCGGCACCATCAAACAGCGACCGGGAAATCCAAACAAGCAGTTACAAGAAACCTTTTATAATTCTTGAGTTGACTAGGTTTGGTTTTAATGGTTAAGGGTTTGAAGGAAGTGTTGTTGGTGAAGAAAGATGAATTAGGAGGTGAAAAGGAAAAGGCTTTTGTTGGGATGGTAAACTCAGATCTGGATAATAAAGGAAATGAATGAGAGGCAACACATATTTTAACTAATGAATTTATTAGAGGATCATAAAATGCGTAAGAGAAAAGGGAACGATTGGCTGGTAGCTTGGCGCCAAGCCTTGGCGCGAGAAAGGCCGACGGCGCACCACTCCGTGGCTCGCGCCAAGCCTTCTCGATTTTCAGCACCCTTTTTATGGCTTATTTTCTATTAAGCTCTAGGACCTTTTAGCTTTTATTTGTAGCGTAATAAGCGTTCTTAAATTCCCCCAAACTTTTGTATAGCTTTACTACTCCCATTTCTAGCTTAGCTATTCTAGGCTTAAAGTCCACTTTTCTGTTTCTTTCCTAAAACTGTCACAATAAGCCTTAAGTCTCTTCAGCTTATTTTAGGGCTATTAGAAGCCTTAGCTTATCATTGAGGAACTATCCCTTAGCCAGTAGCTTATTTCTTGAGTTTTCAAGCTATCTTTGTGAGCTTAAGCCCAAAAAGAAAGAAAAATAAGCTGAAAAGCTTATTTTGCTTTGCAGCCACCAAAAGCTCACATTTCTGCTATTCTTTGAGATTCAGCTTATGTGCTTATTAGGAAAATTGTTCCCCTTAAGCCCCTTAATAAGTTTGCTTTTATAAGTTTTCAAAAATAAGCTGTTGGGACCTACTTTGTAATCGGGGTCATTCTCAGGGACCATTTGTGTAATTTCCTCTTTTTCAGTTACAAGTGTTAGTCCCTGTGGTTAGTAGCCTTTACACCTTACCTTTGTCCCTTGTTCCTTTCACTGTTAGTACCTTTTAGTTTTAACACAGTTAGCATTAGTTTAGTTTATTTAATAATTAATTAATTAATTTAGGTTAAAATTTAAGTAGTTAATTACGTTTTATAAAATCAGTAACATTTGGGCATTTTTATATTTTTAGATTGTTAACTTTTTCTTATTTTATTTTATGTTTTCAGAATTTTTATAACTTTTTATTTTTTTGTCTTTTCTATTTACTTAGTTTATAATTAGTAAAGTAATCTTTAAAAATTCATAAAAAATCCAAAAAATTAATAAAAAAAATATTTTTTCTTTTTAATAAAATTATTTCTTTTGTCATTTAGATCTAGAAAATATAAATTTAGTATATGCGTTATTTTTATTAAATTCAGTCTTAGAACCCGTTTTTAACCGGGATGTTTTACCGTTTCTTTCGTTTTACATTCAACGCCTCCACGATTTAGTTCTAGTTTTCTTTATTTTTCAAGTTAAGTTAATTAGAATTTAATTTTGATTTTTAATTTAATTTAGCATTTATTTTCTTAATTTTTAGTATTTAGGGTTCCCGATACCTGATTCTGTTCCCCGTATTTAATTTAGATTTAATTTTAGGATTTCCTTATACCTAATTTTGTTTCCCGTAGTTTTTAAGATCCCCATTTCCTATATTTGTTTCCCGTAGAGTAAATTAGGTTTTATTTAATTAACTTTAGTTTTAATCATATCAGTTTCTCTATCATTCAATTTCTCATCAAACCAGGATAAATTTCAATTGCAAGCCCTTCGTTTGTGGAACAATACGACCCGGGAATATCTCGTCCCCGGAATCTTTTATTATTGATTTGATTCTTAATATTTATATTATACCTGTACTACGAATCAGCAGCAGATGAATATTTTTTTAAGAGCCCTCAAATGTGCTGAGCTGTTTTTTCTATATAGAACATGTGTCTCTTTTGAGGATGTATATGCTTTTGTTCTTGTGATCATGTGGGTGGGCTGCAACATATTTATTCGATGAATGTAGGAGTTGAGCCGATAGACGTGAAATTGATATCCTGCAGAGTGACTGCGACATATGAGGCGCAAATGGGACCATCCAATGCGACAACGCCACCACTAAAAAATGGGCGGCACCATCAAACGGCGACCGAGAAATCCAAACAAGCAGTTACAAGAAAACCTTTTATAATTCTTGAGTTGACTAGGTTTGGTTTTAATGGTTAAGGGTTTGAAGGAAGTGTTGTTGGTGAAGAAAGATGAATTAGGAGGCGAAAAGGAAAAGGCTTTTGTTGGGATGGTAGACTAACGACATCGACCCCCGTTATCTAGGGACTGAATCCGCAATCGGGCCTAACCATAAGGACGAACGGTATAATTTACCCTAAATATTATTTAACAACCACGTGTATGGCTGTATGCACGAGACGAATGTTAAAATATCAAGAATTTTACATTCTTAACTGATTGTATCGTTAAAATTAGACAATATACAATTTTTATGCATAAATAATTAAAATTATTATTGTGATTTATGTTAACACATATCATGTATAGTCTCACGCACGTACGGACGTATATAACTAGATCTTGTTGAAACAAGTTCAAGGTTCACCTAAATAAGAGCTAAGCTTATGGACTTAATGCATGTCTTAATTGTGCAACATATGGAAGTAAATGATTTTTACAGATTAATCAAATATAAATTAAGCCGGACAAGTTTATGGACGCACTTGTGTGAACCCATGCGTATGTAGCATTGTGATTGTGTATATACAAGTTGCATAGCTCGACACATTTTTATCTATGCCATCACTAAAATTCATCCACATAATCTAAAACTTCGCATTAAATATTAATAAATTGCTTTTCATCTCACGATCATTATCAATAAACAATAGCTACGATGTGGCAAGATTCATCGGAAAAAAAAAAAAAAATTTATAATCCCGCTCTCTTTCTTTGCGAAAAATAAATAATAAAAAAAAATTAACGGGGGTACTTACCTCATTTTAACTATTTACGGCTTTCTATCGGCCTGGGCCAAAAAAAAAAAAAAACGCGCGATTTCCATTTAATATAAGAACAAAATGAAACAAAAAAACTTCAAACATGAGAGACCGAAAAATAAACCCGCACAAAATAATATGAAAAAAAAATTGCTCATTTTACTACGTCGTTTTTTGACTTGCTGCTACAGTAAAATGAACATTACCTGACCCACTCGGCTCGGTTACTGTTCATCGGCCCGGAAAAAAAAAAAAACTTTATAATCCCGCTCCCCTTCTTTGGCCAAAAATAAGAAAAAAAATAATTTACGGGACGTACTCTCATTATAGTAATACACATAACAAAAGTGAAACGCCGTCGTTTTTGGCGGCTTGGTACAGTAATATGAACATTACCCGGCCCACTGGGCTCGGGTACTGTTCATCGGCAAAAAAAAAAAAAAAACTTTATAATCCCGCTCCTTCTTTGGCCAAAAAAGAAAAAAAAATTACGGGACGCTCACATATTTTAACTATTTACGGCTTACTATCGCCTGCAAAAAAAAAAAAAAAAAAAAAACGCGCGATTGCCATTTAATATAAGAACAAAATAAAAAAAAAAAAAAAAAAAAAAAAAAAAAAAAAAAAAAAAAAAAAAAAAAAACGAAACTATCAAACATGAGACCGAAAAAATAAACCCGCACAAAATAATATGAAAAAAAAATTGCTCATTTACTCTCATTATATACATACACATTACAAAAGTAATACGACGTCGTTTTTTACGTCGTGCTACAGTAATATGAACAGTGACGGCCCAATGGGCTCTCAGTATTGTGGCCGGCCACTTTTATTTAATCGTCGAGCTACATTAATATTGAACAGAGCTCCCGCCCGCTGAGCTCACATTTGGGCGCGGCCCACTTTTTTATTTTTTAAATACGTAATACAAAAAAAAAATACTCGACACAAATAAAAAAAAAGAAAATTACAAAAGTACTGACTTATTCATATCAAAAAATACCCGCGTCATGAGGCCCAACATATAAGCCCATATAAAAAAAATCAACCCGCACAAAATAATAATAAAAAAAATATGTTCGGCACAAAAGTGATACGACGTCGTTTGTTTACATAACGCTTGCTACAATAATATGATCAGATATGTACGCCCAATGGGCCGCCCATTTTATTTTTTTTAAATAACGCAATACAAAAAAAATACTCGACAGACAAAACAAAAAAAGAAAATTACAAAGTAAATTAAGTTTAAATAAAGTTATTTTTTTAAACGACTTATAATAAAAAAAAACCACTATTAAACATAAGACCAAAAAAATAAACCCGCATAAAATACTCTTAAAAAAAAATTGTTCGAGCAACAAATTGAACGACGTCGTTATTTACGTCCATGCTACAGTAATATGGCCACTTTATTTTTTATAATACGCAATATAAAAAAAATAAATAGATCATAAAATTACCCCGCGCCATGAGGCCTAACACATAATCCCATATAAAAAAAACCACACTTAAACATCAGCCCAAAGAAAATAAACCCGCATAAAATCAAAAAAAATGGAAAAAAACAATTAAACCCCACTATGCGCTAAAAAATTTAACGTCCCGCAGCAACGCGCTGTAAACATGCATTTACATCCACATAATCTAAAACTTCGCATTAAATATTAATAAATTGCTTTTCATCTCACGATCATTATCAATAAACAATAGCTACGATGTGCAAGATAGAAATGATTAAAGGATCTTAAGAGGAAAGCGAGGAATACATTACTATTTCCAATTTTAAGACACTTATTTATATAATCTTGTCACCAAGTTAGAAAATGTTATTTTTTTATTGTATACACGTAGAAGTGAAAAGCTTTCTTTTAAAGTCGTCGCCTCGTATTACGTCGAGAAGGAGTTTTATCCACGTTACGTCTTCCCATGATTTTTTTTATCAAGGTTCATCATGCATGTCGCGCCTTGAAAAATAACATTTACGTCGTATTAAAACCGGCCTTATCAATTTTATATTTATTCTTATAATAAGGTGGCTTGGTTACAAGACATTTTGTGAAAGTTTTTTTTGTAAAAGTTACGTGGATGTAGCATTTTCGGGTTTTAAAAGAACGTTAGTGTTACATTTGATCCTTGATTGTCCTCAAATGACATATTAAGCACTCAAAAGACAACTTTTTGATCTTCTTATCTTGAATCAACTAATCTATCTTTTTGGAAATGTTGCATAACTTAATTCATTTTTGTGACATATCGTTAAAACAATGACATATTTTAAATTCAAAACTGTCCTTGCCTTGTATATAATAGATGGATTAGGCCCAAGCTCAATTTGTGGGTTATGTCCATTAGAGTTTGCTTATGTCTTGTACTCTATATATTGTAGCTGGATAATAAATCATACCCATAGGGGTTTTCATTGTCTAACATGATATCAGAGCGGGCCTGATCCTCAGACATAGGTGGCTACTTTGAGCCGCCTCCCCTAAACCACCCCGTCAAACCCTAAAACTCCTAAATCCATTCTACCTTTCCAAAAAAAAATCAACCCTACATTCGTCAATTTATTTTTATTTGTGTTGGTGATCTGTGCTAGATCACAGATCCACACAATTGTTTGTTTATTTTTATTTATGTTGGTGATTTGTGCTAGGTCACAGATCCACACGATCGTTTGTTTATTTTTATTTATGTTGGTAATTTGTGCTAGGTCACAGATCCACACGATCCTATGTTTATTTTTATTTGTGTTGGTGATTTGTGCTAGGTCACAGATCCACTTGATCGTTAAGATATTTTGGTTTATCCTGGTCCGGGATACTTTGGTTTATCCCATATATAAAAAAAATTGGGTTATCCGGTTTGTGAATTTCAGATTTGAAGATTTGTCTCCGCATGTTGACGGATTTCTTCAACAACTAATTATATTCGTGTGCGACGCTTTGATTTTGTTGCTGTTTGAAGATCAGTCTCCGCTTGTTGTCGGATACCTTCATCAACAAGTTATGATTTTATTATGTTAATGTTTTTTTCTTTTCTTTTTCTTGTCTAGTTTTACTACTCCAGTTTGAGCTTTCGTGATTTTTTCGCTCGGACTGCGGGAGAGTATTAGATGATAAATATGGCTCAAACCCGTTTGTGAGTTTAAGGTCCATTAGGTTTTTAGGGTTATGCATTTGTACTCTATAAATAATGATCAATAATAATGTTATACCTATGAGGTTTTCATCATTTAACATATTAGTGGATAAATAGGCCCAAACCCGATTTGTGGGTTTAGGACATTAGGGTTTCACCATTATAAATAATGATCATTAATAACATTATAGCTACGGGTTTTATCATTATATAACAATATAATATCGTATTATATACGTAAATTTCGTAAAACACAAACAAACAAAAAAATATATTGTAGCTGGATAATAAATCATACCCATAGGGGTTTTCATTGTCTAACATGATATCAGAGCGGGTTTGATCCTCAGACATAGGTGGCTACGTTGAGCCGCCTCTCCTAAACCACCCCGTCAAACCCTAAAACTCCTAAATCCATTCTACCTTTCCAAAAAAAAATTAACCCTACATTCGTCAATTTATTTTTATTTGTGTTGGTGATCTGTGCTAGATCACAGATCCACACAATCGTCTTTTTATTTTTATTTGTGTTGGTGATTTGTGCTAGGTCAGAGATCCACACGATCCTCTGTTTATTTTTATTTGTGTTGGTGATTTGTGCTAGGTCACAGATCCACACGATCCTATGTTTATTTTGATTTGTGTTGGTGATTTGTGCTAGGTCACAGATCCACTTGATCGTTAAGATATTTTGGTTTATCCTGGTCCGGGATACTTTGGTTTATCCCATATATAAAAAAAATTGGGTTATAAGGTTTGTGAATTTCAGGTTTGAAGATTTGTCTCCGCATGTTGGCAGATTTCTTCAACAACTAATTATATTCGTGTGCGACGTTTTGATTTTGTTGCTGTTTGAAGATCAGTCTCCGCTTGTTGTCGGATACCTTCATCAACAAGTTATGATTTTATTATGTTAATGTTTTTTTCTTTTCTTTTTCTTGTCTAGTTTTACTACTCCAGTTTAAGCTTTTTGTCACAAACCTAATTTGTCACAAACCTTTTTGTCACATTCTAATGTGATAGTCACAAACCTTTTTGTCATTGGGCCAACCTGAGTCGTTTCAATTTTATTCTCTATTTTGTACGCTACATGGAACTCTTGCATATCATTCTAGTATGTTTTAGAGACGGAAACATGACACAAAATGATTATGCGCATTTAAAATAAACCAAACAAAACTACATACACATCTAAAAATTAGATGCATTTAAAAAAATCGAGTTTTTTTTAGCAAAATTAACAATGCACCACAAAAATATATACATTTACGTTTTATAAACAAATGTTTTAAAATATATAGTTACGTTTTATTAGCTAAAAGTCAGAAAATATTTTTTTTAGTTAAGCACAACCAATGGATCAATACCATAATAAGTCAAACATCATGGACTTGACTATAAATCATCCACCAATAAATAACCATCATTCCATTCATCAACACAACACTCAAAAACCACTTGCTTGCCAATCTTTGTTATTTCCTCAACTCTTACCGTTTTCACATGATCATATTGTTATAAAACTAAAAAGGAGTGTATACTTTTAAGTTGTAAAATCCCACATATCGAAATGGAGCTAAGCTCGAGCACAAATGCAGTGTGTTTTAGTGTAGTAGTGGTCGCGATTATGGCATATGCATGGAGATTTTTCGATTGGGTTTGGTTAAGACCGAAGGCGATGGAGAAGTATCTTAGAGGCCAAGGCTTGAATGGAAATTCGTATAGGTTCCTCATATAATTGAGAAACGTGAGAAGAGATGTACATATGGAACAACTATGGCCAAATCCAAACCTATAAAACTCACTGATAATATCGTGCCACGAGTTATGCCTTTCGTCTATAGGTCTGCTAAGACTCATGGTACGTGTATTTTTATTATTTGTTTCATCATCACGAATAACGGATACAAGAATTTTTTTTTTTGGGTTGCATTGCGTTTTAGGGAGATAATCTACTTATCACGCTTGCAAGTCACAAACATTATTTAGTACATCAGCAAATGTGCTATTTAGAATTGTACATAGTTGTATACTGAGCCATGATGGTTTAGCAACTTAACGTGGGTGCCTTAATGCTGTACAAATCATCTATGTTTCTACAGGTAACAATTTTTTTACATGGATGGGGCCACTACCGATGGTGCACATAACAGAACCTACATTAATACGCGAGATTTTGGCTAATAATTACTTATTTCAGAAGGCAAGAGGAGGAAATCCGTTAATAATGTTGATAGCAAGAGGACTTGCAGATGCTGATACCTGATCAAGGAAAACTAGAAAAATCATCAACACTGCTATTCATGTTGAAGAAAACTCAAGTTCGTGTTTCTTATTAAGGATTATAAGATATTTTAGCGACGGACTAACATACAGCCGTGGGGGAGTTGGTCCCGCTTTGAGTAGTATATAGTTTTAGTTATGAACGCCATAGTGAATCTTTTTGACTCGATCTGTCCTTTGGTGAAGTCACACACTTCAAGATTGTGAAACATAATGTCGTTTGTTTCTTTTTTGTAGCATATGTTACCGGCCTTTTATATTAGTTGTAGTGAAATGATCACTAAATGGGAAGGAATGACGAAAGGAAGATCTTGTGAAGTAGACGTGTATCCTCATCTTCAAACATTTACTAGTGATGTAATTTCTCGTACCGCGTTTGGTAGTAGCTATGTGGAAGGAAGAAAGATATTTGAACTTCAACTAGAACAAGCAAAACTAGTTATAAAGGCTATTCAATCAATATATATTCCAGGATCCCAGTGAGTACAATTTTCATAAATCGTATATTAAAAAAGACCAATTACCTAGAAGTAGTTAATAATGTTTGATTTTACATACATTATTTCAGATTTTTGCCTACAAAAAACAACAGGAGGATGAAGGAGATTGACCGCAACGTGGTGAGTTCAATAAAAGAAATTATTCAACAAACGATTGAACTGCCGAATGTGAAAACGGGGGGGAAAGTAGTAAAGAAGACTTGTTGGGCATATTATTGGATTCAAATTACAAAGAAATCGAACAGCAAGGGAATAACAAGTCGGGACTTAGTATTGATGATATCATTGAAGAGTGCAAACTCTTTTACTTTGCAGGGCAAGAGACTACTGCAAATTTGCTCGTTTGGACGATGATTTTGTTGGGTCAGCACACGAATTGGCAAGATCGCGCTAGAGATGAAGTTTTAAATGTGTTTAAAGATAAAAAACCAGATATTGATGGCTTAAGTCGCCTAAAAGTTGTAAGTTTCTATGTGGTTAAATTTATGAATTTCCACTTAACTATTATCAAACACACCTGTAGTATTGGTTAGAACTTATAAGTACCGGTTTTGCAGATCAATATGATATTGCAGGAAGTACTTAGGCTATACCCACCGGGTGTAGGACTAGGAAGAATGATTTATGAAGAAACTAAAATAGGAAACATAACATTACCGGCTGGGTCACACTTCCTGTTGCATATGATGCTTTTACATCATGACCCTGATATATGGGGTGACGACGTGAATGAGTTCAACCCAGATAGATTCGCTGAAGGTGTGTCAAAGGCAGGCCTGGGACTAGCCTCGTACTTTCCATTTGGAGGGGGTCCACGTATATGCATGGGACAAAATTTTGCTATGTTAGAAGCAAAAATGGCACTCTTATATGGATTTCTACAACGCTTCTCTTTTGAGCTATGTCTCTATCATACTCGCATTGCTTAATCCACATACCATTCTCAAGGCTGCAACCTCATTTGGTGCTCAACTGAATTTGTGTGAACTTAGTGCTTATTGTGTGGATCCTTATGTACCGTTTTGTTGTGTACCAGTGATTGTTTGTGTACTGTAATGACCATTCTCAAGTTGCAACCTCAATTTGGCGCTCAAAAAATTTACATGTTTCAAGACTTCAATAATACAACTCAAAGTGTCAAACTCGCATAATATTATGTACTACAGTATGAGGTAAATATACGATAAAAACTATTTGAAAATGACCTAAACTATAGTTTACAGCCCAGAAAGAGATAACAACTTAACGCACAGAAAATCCTTGTGAAACATCTGTGCAACTGATAAGAAAATCAGGGGAACCTACTATATGGACAAGTATGAGATTACATGATGAAAACAAACATTATAATGAATACTTACTCTCACGTCGGAGTCCAATCGTGGGGTCCGTCCCCACGGTAAGGCTAACGATTTTCTTCCATTTGTACAGGAAATTATCATCAATTACTTTGTTTAGTACAAGATCCCATTCAAAGAGAGCTTAGAGGTTCAGCCCAACAAGTGATCCAAGCCCAATTCATACCCCGTCACACTTTTTGTACTAACAAGTTGGCGTCATCCGTGAGACCGCGAATACACACCAGGCGTTCCTAAAATATATCTCATCATGAAGCATTAATGAGCAAACTCCCCTTCAGCCAACCCTCGTCCGCCGAAGGAATACGCGAGGAAAGGGGCAAGTCCGCAGAGTACCATAATGGCGGGTAGCGCTTCGATGCAGCCTTACGAGAATACTGTGACATGAATTACCATAACCTTTTACCAATCACAACCGAGAAAGTGCACCAAGAGAAGGTGCAACAAGAAAAGCTCAAGGTCGTAAAAGCTCGTCTTAACTTCGAGGAGGTCTCACAACACTCCGAGTCAGGAACACCGAGCAAAAAGGGGGACCTTAAGGAAAGGGTCGGATCTAGACATGTCCGGAGCAGGTCCGGAAGCCCTGAGCCAAGGCGTCACCACTCTAAGTCACCAAGGAAAAAAGGTTCGGAAAGAAAAACGGTGTTCAAAAGGCTAGAGAATGGTGTCTTCCACAGGCTTAGAGACAAGGGGAAGAGTATGTCCTCATACTCGAACGATGCAATCGTGTCATAACATAGTAAGCCGCGAGGGACACCGAAAGCTGTTACTAGAGTTCTCGTTTAAGAGAAACAGAATTTGCTTCTAAAAACATCATAACAAAAGAACATCCTCACGAAGGATGGAACCGTTGTCAGAAAGTGAAGGTAGCGCATGAGGGCATTGTAAGTCAAAGCCAAAGAGGCAAAAGTCGAGTATTGAGGACGATCTGTCCCAACCATGGGTATGTGAAGAAGCAGATCCCTTCACTCCTTGGATTCGTTACTTTGACTTTCCAAAAACCCGAATGCTAGTCACATCAAGACATACGACGGAAGCGAAGACCCAGAAGATCATTTAAAAATCTTCCAGGCGGTCGCTAAGACGGAACGCTAATGCCAACATGGTGTCATATGTTCAATTCCACACTAACTAGAAACGCAAGAGTGTGGTTTGACGACCTTTCCCATAAATCTATTGATAGTTATGATGACTTAAAGAAAGCATTCCTAGAAAACTACCTCCAGCACAAAAAATACATCAAAGATCCGGTTGAAATTCACAACATCAAGCAGAAAGATAGGGAATCCATGAAAGAGTTTGTGCGGAGGTACAAGCTCGAATGCAGGGATGTGAATGGAGCCCCATTTATGCACGGAATTACCAACCCCGAATTAATCAAACGTTTACATGATAAAATCCCAAAGTCAGTAGATGAAATGATGAGGGTGACCACAACATTTCTCAGAGGTGAGGTGGCGGCCTCTAATCGTGAACGGAAGAAGTCATTTCCGTCGTGGAAACAACAAGAAGCTGCACAGAAGCAAAACTTCAAGAAGGGAGGCTTCCGGACAGAGGCCGAAACGAAAGCAGGACAGGTTCACTCTCCTCATAAAAACACCAAAAGAAATTTTAGCTTTAGACAAAGGGAAATTCAAGCCTCCTCCGCCAATGACAATCCCGGTAGAAAAAAGGAACGCTAGCAAATTATGTGAGTTCCATGGGAAAGTAGGTCACACCACCGATGAGTGTATGCACCTAAAGAGGAAAATCGAGGAAATGCTTAAAGCAGGAAAGCTATCACATTTAATCAAAGAACTAAAGTAAAACAACGGGAAAGACCAGGCGAAAGCAGCAAAGAAGGGGGAACCTCAGGAAAGGACAAGCCGTTGGCAATCCCGATGGTACAGCCATGGCAGAGGGTATCTAAACAAAAGATTACCCAAACTTTCTCTCCGGAGACGATGATCTCATTCCCACCTCTAGGGGAGGAGGATGGGACGGAGGGACCTATGATTATCGAAGCTGGGATGGGGGGACATTTCGTCCACCGCATGTATGTGGACGGAGATTCCTTTTCAGAGATCCTGTATGAACACTGCTTTAACAGGTTTTGCTCGGAGGTCAGAAGCCAAATGGTTGCCGCAACCACGCCACTAGTCGAATTTAGTGGAGAAATAATATGGCCACTAGGGCAAATATCACTGCTTGTAAAAATAGGCGATGAGAAACATTCAACGACCGCATGGATGAATTTCATGATTGTAAGGTCACCATCTCCATACAACGGAATCATAGGGAGGCCAAGAGTAAGGAGAATCCAGGCAGTCCCATCCACAGCTCACAGAATGCTAAAATTCCCTAGGTGACAGGCGAAATAGTCACATTACAGAGCAGTAGGATTATTCCATTAGAATGCATAATGATTTCAGGACCAGGAGTACCGCAACCCGTAATCAACCAAGTCATAAAAGAAAAAATTCAGGTGGCAATCCACCCAGAATATCCGGAACAAACTATAGCAATAGGCTCTACCTTAACAGAAGAAGGGCGGAAGGAGCTGTGCGATCTGCTAAGACGCAACCTTGATATATTCGCCTGGAAGCCAGCGGATATGACTGGAGTCCCACGTCATATAGCAGAGCTCAGGCTAAATATTTGTGAAGGATGTCTACCTGTTAGACAAAAAAAAGGGACAAGCACTTGAGAGAAATAAGGCAATCTACGAAGAAGTGGAAAAGCTAGTGGACGCAGGCATTGTGAAAGAAGTCCATTATCACAGTTGGCTGTCAAACCCAGTAATGGTGAAAAAGCATGACGGCAGCTGGAGAATGTGTGTGGATTTTAAGGACCTAAACAAGGCGTGCCCTAAAGATGGCTATCCGCTACCAGAAATAGACTGGAAGGTAGAGTCCCTCTGTGGATACCCTTTCAAATGTTTTCTGGATGCATACAAAGGATACCATCAAATAAAAATGACAAGGGAAGACGATGAAAATACAGCATTCATCACAAGCCAAGGAATATTCTGTTACTCAAAAATACCGTTCGGATTAAAAAATCTTGAGCAACTTATCAGCGCTTGGTGGAGCCTTCTAAAGACAAATTGGCCGGAACTTAGAAGTATATGTGAACGACCTAGTCATTAAAAGCTGCATGGAGCAAGAAGTAATTAGAGACATTGAGGAGACGTTCAAAACCCTCAGATAAATAAACATGAAGTTAAATCCCAAAAAATGCACCTTTGGGATGAGAGAATGCACATTTCTGGGGTACAAAGTGAACGCTAACAGATTAAAAGTATGTTCGTAATAATGGTAGAAGCCAGTCCTAAGTTGCCATCGGCTCTAAACGGGCGGGAAGTTGGCAAGCCTCAACAGATTTCTGTCTAAATCAGCCGAAAAATCGTTACCATTCTTCAAAACTCTAAAGAAATGCACAAAAAAGTGACTTCCAATGGACCGCGGAAGCGGAAACGGCATTCAAACAAATGAAAAAGTTGATAGCGGAATTGCCTATGTTAACCGCACCAAAAGAGAAAGAAGAATTAGTCATCTACCTGGCGGCTACAAAAGAAGCCATCAGTGCAGTCCTAATGACGGAAAGAGACGGGAAACAAATGCCCATCTACTTCGTCAGCCGCGCATTGCAAGGGCCAGAAATTAATTACACTCCAATGGATAAGCTGATACTTGCCCTGGTAAGTGCTAGCAAGCGACTAAAAAGATATTTCCAGGCACACACAATCATTGTAATCACGGACCAACCAATAAAGCGGGTACTATCAAATTCGGAGGTTACAGGAAGACTGCCCAAATGGAGCTTTGACATAGAAGAACATGACATTCAATATAGACCAAGAACATCAGTCAAAGGACAAATTCTAGCAGATTTTATTATGGAGCGTCCGGAAGATGACCCTCCGGATACACCCATGGAAGACGAAGAAGAACTCCCGGATCCATGGATATTGTTTACGGACGGATCATCATGTATAGATGGTTCCGGATCCGGCCTAATAATTACGAATCCGGAGGGAGTGGAATTCACATATGCTCTAAGATTCAGATTCGACGCTACCAATAACGAAGCAGAATATGAGGCTTTGATAGTCGGCCTCCGGATAGCAGAACAGATGGGTGTAAAAAATCTTCAAGCAAATGTGGATTCACGGCTTGTGGCTAATCAAGTAAATGTAACTTACATAGCAAAGGAGCCAGGCATGATCAAATACTTGGAAAAGGTCAAAGCCCTTACCAGCACTTTCAAGGAATTCTCTATCAAACAAATACCCAGAGGAGAGAACAAAAAAGCAGACGCGCTAAGCAAGATGACATCCACCAGCTTCGCCTACCTAAGCAAACAAGTACTTATAGAAGAACTAAAGGAAAAAATCAATAGATGAAAAGGAAGTGCTAGCAGTAGTAGAGGAAAAAGGGCGCACATGGATGACTCCAATCTATGAGCACCTCACGGAAAACATTCTTCCAAAAGAAAAGAGAAAGGCCAGAGCCATACGCCGCAAGGCAAGAAGATATGCTGTAACAAATGGAGTCTTATACAAAAGGTCCTTCCTCGGAACATGGTTACGTTGTGTCAGACCGCTGCAGGCAAACTATGTTTTAAGAGAAATCCATGAGGGGTCATGCAGCATGCACGCTGGTCCAAGGTCCGTGGTGGCGAAAGCTCTAAGATCAGGGTATTACTGGCTAACTATGCACGCAGATGCTAGGAAATTGATAAGGGAATGCAATAGCTGCCAGGTTCACCCCCTCGTGCCAAGGAACCCACATAAGACATTGACACCCATCACATCTCCATGGCCATTTTACAAATGGGGGATTGACATAGCCGGACCTTTCCTGGCAGGTCCTGGCAAAGTCAAGTTCCTAATAGTAGTGATTGATTACTATAACAAGTGGATAGAAGCAAAACCAATGGCAACCATAACGGGGGCCCAGATTAAGAAGTTTATGTGGGACAATATAGTTTGCAGATGCGGTTTACCAGAAGAAATACTATCAAACAACGAAAAGCAGTTCAGGGACAACCCATTCAAAGATTGATGCGAAAAGCTATGTATTCGCCAATGCTTCACTTCCGTTAAACATCCACAAGCCAACGGCTTGGTAGAAAGGGCAAACAGGAGCTTGGGAGAAGGGATCAAGGCACGATTAAATGAAAGAAGCAAAAATTGGCTGGAAGAAATCTCACATGTCTTATGGGCACACCGTACTATGATCAAATCCAGCAACGGAGAAACACCATTCTCGCCGACGTATGGAACGGAAGCGGTGATCCCAATAGAGACTGGCATGCCAACCTTGAGGACTGCGGAAGTTGACATGATAAAAAATGATGAGGCTTTGGAAATCAACTTAGACCTTTTGGAAGAAAAAAGAGAGCAGGCAGCAATCCAGGAAGCAAAAAGTAAAGCTAAGATGGAAAAATACTACAATGCCAAAGTTCGCAACACAAGTTTCAAGCCAGGGAACCTCGTCTACTAGAATAATGAAGCAAGCCATGCAGAGGATGGTGGCAAGCTCGGACCTAAGTGGGAAGGACGATATGAGGTCACGGAGTCATTAGGCAAAGGAGCGTACAAGCTCAGGGACTGCAATGGGAACATCCTGCCGCGAACATGGAACGTCTGCAACCTTAAGAAATGCTATATGCATGAAATGTAAGCACCCTTCCCACGCAAGATAAGCATCGGAGGGGGCACTACCTAAACTTATTTTATTATTGTAATGTCTTTAAGTTTAATGAATGAAAAAGTGAAGCCTAGCTACCTTCACAAGTTTGTTTTAAATTTCTATTTACTTCTTACTTTGCAAAGTTACCTGAATACTACATGAACCGGTAAGACGTGCACGCAAAGGGACATGATCCTGTATAAACATTATTCCGCATAATAGAGGGATGAGTAACCTAATAATCAACTCAAGTACATAAGAGGTATTGCAAGCCCAGTACTGGGAAAATGACCCGCAAGCATTTCGCTAAGACTATCATCACAAACGTATAAAAGTGATATTAAAAGATAGCAATCAAAAGCATAGTAGCAAAACATAAAATTGCTAAGTGTTACATCACAGACACTGTTGCCCAACTAAAAGTCACAAACATGACCAAACGTACAAGTTGTTTAAATACAAACACCACTACAAAAAGGCCACATATGGCCGCGGTATATGATAATAACAAAGTAAGAATCAGGAAGCAACATGACAAGATAAAGTTCAGCTAGGTGGGTCACGTGCCGGAGTGGTGTCCAACTCTTCCTTCTCAAACTCAACAGTAGAAAAATCAGTAGCATTTCCCTGAGCATCTCCTTGACCATCCACACCTACACCTTCCTGACCATCTACACCTACAATCTCATAATCATCTGTAGAAATGGGAGGAACGGAGCTGGCGGAAGCAAACGTGGTGGATAAGGCAATTGTAGTCACAGCAGCCGCTGCCACGCCGCCGAAAGTACTGGCCTCACCCATCAAACTTTAAACGGATAAAGGTTCAGATAGGGGGGGTCCAAACACCAATAAGGTCCGACCGCTGTGCTGCAATATTTTCCCTGATCCGCTCTATACGAGAATGAGAAACACTAAGGGCAAATGATAGAGAAGTTTCACTAAGCACCACCTGATCTTCAGACCTATGGATAGGAACCCTCAATTGCTCAACATCAGGATGCAAGTCACTCATTCTAGGAGCATTAGCCAGAGGACCTTCTAGGCGAAGCAGATTCATAATATCCTCAACACTGGCATCCTTGTGAGACTTTAGTTCAGCGAGCAAAGGGAAATCCACCCCATAGAGTTCTTGCAGGGCAGAGTTAAAGTCTGCTTCCGCATCAGGGTTATATGCAGCAACATCTGTCAGATTCCTACCTTTCTTGCCGTGATCAATGTCGGCCGCAAGACCACTTTGCATCCCTTTCTCAATAGCTTGTCTGATGGTAGCCCCCAAAGCCGTAAGATAATCTGAGGAATTCAAGCATTTAACAAGGAAAAGCTTCATGCCATGGGTTAAAAGCCACCTCCGCCCAGATATGGTGGCCAAGAGATGAGGATAAAATCTTTCCTCTAAGTGGCAAGCCATCTCCAGAAGGTCCGCATCTAGCTTAGCCACTTTATCATTAACAACGCTCATTTGTGCATCCTAGAATTCTTCAATCTGCCCTTTTAACTACTCATATCCGAAAACCTGATCATGGAGGGAAGACCATGTACTCTTCAGCGCATGCACCTACAACAATCAAAATATAAATAGATAAGGAAAAAGGAAAAGGAGCAAATATGGTATCTATAATATGTATGGCATCCAAGCTTCAGAGTAAATACCTGATCCACAAGGCTGCCATTTTGAGACTTAAGGGAGGTCGCGGTGACATTAAAATCCTTAAGTTCACGGTCTTTAGCCGAAACCAGAGATTGGAGCTCTGTGACCTTCCCATTAAGAGAATTCCTTTCATCCTCAAGAGCCACGTTTTTCTTCTTTAAAATATTAAGCTCATCAACATGCACCTTCTCTGCAGCTTTAATGGCAGATACCTGAATACGGAGGCGAGCAGCCTCCGCTGTCTCGGCTTCCTTTAACAAAAGTTGAGCTTTTAGGTTTTCAACCTCCTCGTCCCTGGACTTCAACAAGTCAGCCTGCCTTCCACACTCAGATTCCAATCTCTTTCTCTCACTAAGACAATACTCAGTCCGCATCCTTACCTCCGCACTCAGGTAAGCTTGACGAGCAGTCCCAACATTAAACTCTGTAAATAGCTCCTCATAATCAATGTCACAGATCTGAGCGAACAATACCGGAGGAGCCAAGTGGTCAATAAATTCTCTAGAAGTATCGAGATCATCCAGCAGAGCATCATTAGAAACATTCCAGTGCGAAACAAAAATCTCATGAAGATTCTTATAATCTACCTCCCGAGATCCTAGGGAAAGCTCTTTTCCAGGAGGATGGGAAGGACCCGCAACATCTGGCTTAATAGTGTCGACAGAAGTAGATTTATGAAAAATAGACTGTTGAACCTGAGGAATAACTTTGTCCGCAACTTCGGGAACTAGAACAGGAGAAACATGGGCATACTGGTGGTGATCACAGCCTCGGTAGTTATTGGAGGAGGAACAATGGACCTGATAACATAATCAACTTCAGCTCCAGGAGCATTCGTACTAGAATGATGGGAAGAATCTGAAGAAATAACGAACCTTACGGCCGAACCAATGGTACGAAGATTGGATCCGGTAACAGAATCAAGAGGAGCACCATCCTCACGCCTCGGCGTGGCAAACACCGATGAAGTGACAAAGGGCAGGGTTGGCATAGCTGAAACACCAGCCTCAGCACTCAGGATGCTACTTGCTAATAGTTCCTTGATAACAGACGGAGATTTACCGCCAATAACAACTTCGCTAGAAGTCCCGTAATCCCCTCGCAGTTTCTTGGGAGGATGGGAGGAACCATTAGCATCTGTAGCCGCCGACCTTTTCTTACGTGGACGTTTAGGCCTTTCAGCAGCCACATTGCCAGTCATAGTATCTTCAGCAGTCATAACAAATTCAATCTCAGCATCATGACCCCCTCCAGCGGCGGAATCTACCTGTTTTGTGCTACCACATTCATCAAATAATTTCTCAACACTAGCCTCCAGCTCACTTTCAACACGGGCCGAAGCAACCGGTAGGAGCGGAACCACACGCCCTACAGTAGAATCCAAAAGCTTCGCTTCCCCCTCAACACGCTCCCTCTTAACAATTCTCACCTTGGTGGGATCAGCAACATGGATAAATGCAAGCAAGTCCATTTCTGCAAAAAATGAGTAAATAATCAAAAATAAGATTAAAGAAACTACAGGGTAAACAGTATACAACGACAAATACCCACCCGTTCTGTCATCATGAAGAAACCAAGGATAAGTCTCTTCATCCAGGGTATAATAACGACTCATCTCAACCAAACAAAGGAAGGGTTCCGGAAACTTCCGAAACGGAGCCGGATGTGCGACGAGGATGACATAATGGTTTGGGTCAAACTCAGTTGACTTTGGAAAAGGGTCTTTGAAGACATTCTTATCAGTATGCCACGGAAAGGAGGCCGTACAAGAAAAGGAGTCGACCCAAAAGAAGTGGTCATTCGAGTGTTTGAGTGAATCTAATGGTTTGGTATAACATACAGCGTCACTGTCAGGACGCTTACTAAAAGAGACCCACCCTTTGTATTTAGAATTTACATAGAAACAACGGAACAACCTAACCGTGGGTTCAATATTATGAACGCGGCATAAGATCTCGAAGTGAGAAACTTTGGTGGCCGTAATAACAGAAAGTTGAGAAATATTGATGCGATAATATCTAAGAATATCAACAAGAAAGGTGGAAAGAGGTAATCGGAAGTTGGCATACTCAAAAAATCTGGTATAAACACCAATCTTCCCAACAGGCATTTCATGAATAGTATGGTTAGGACTAGGCAGTTGTGGATAGACATCCTCAGGGATATGAAACTTTTGACAAAAAATGTCGAAAGCTTTCCGAGTAAGAACAGACTTAATATCCGTAATAGTGCTCACGATAAAGATTAAGAAAGGATCAGAGCCTAACTCGAGAATCTAAGAGTTCTTCAAAGAAGCGCACAACGCAGAAGAAACAGTTTAAAAGCTCAAAGATTTTTTAACAATGGCGATTAGAGTGAAAGAAGAGAAAAAGGAAACAGTGAAAACCAAATCAAGTATTTATACCCATGGTATATTTAATTAAAATTATTCTCAGATGAATATACGTGCCTATGACATTTGGATCAACGGATAGGATTGAAAGTAAAAAATAGTGATGACAGTTGGACAAGTGGACCACACAATCAAATCAGTCAGAAGACGAAAGGTCAAGAAGAGTCCACATCTCACTGTCACACCCCCAAACGGGGCCTGGACGGAATACGTGTCCGAGGGCGTGACGTCATAACAATCCGATCACAAAGCAATAAAGAACGACCACTAATCGCGGACGTTTGAAAAAGTTTACTCGTTGCATAAGATAAAATAAATTTAAGTTTTACAACCCATAATAATTAAGTTAAAAGTAGCGGAAGCATAACAAAGTTTTGATAAAGACAACGAGTAAATAGTAGATAAGTCTTGAAATTGGCGAAGTCACATAGCACATAGACTCCACATAGCATCAAGAATCAATCCAAGCTAAGCACCTGAGAAAACATGTTTAAAACGTCAACATAATGTTGGTGAATTCATAGGTTTAAGTTTATACAAGAGTGGACCACAAGATTTCAAAACGTATGTGACTACTATAACAAATACAGCATCACATAAAAGTATTTACTGTTGCACTAAGCTCATGACACTGAAGCTAATTATCAACAGGGCATGCTACATCCTGTCGCATAGTATTCCTGCCCTAAGTTGGTGGCCCAAACCAAAGACCACCATAAAGTATGATCGACATGACATATATCCGTTTGTTCTTCGTTAAGTGGAACCAAAGCGGATAGGGATAATTAGTCCCAATAGATCTATCTATTCACTCGCGCTCCCTCAACCGGTCCTCCGGTCGAGAAACTAACAGTTCATGATAAGTTGGGCAGTAGTAGGTTTGTAAGCTACTTAGGCAACACATAAACAAGTAAAACTCACGTAAAGAACTTGTGTCCAATTTAAAAGCAAACAATGTTTCTCACCCCAATAGTATAAAGCGTTTGTAAATCAGTAAAAATGTGGGGCTATGAACTCACCTTAGCAAGGGTAAGCGATAACCACAACAGATGATGAAGATATAAGGAGGTCTAGCCGCGACCTAGAGTAAGTACGGGTATGACTTAGCATTTATCAAAGAAACAAGTAAAGCATCCATGTTTATCATTTAAAGCATCCAAGTGTGTTTGCGTTTTAGTAATAAAAGACTTTGAATTTTTCTACGTCTTAGTTAAATCTCGACACTTGTGAAAAATTATAATGGAACTTTCCTTTTTGGAAAACTTTTAGTTTCAATACGTTAATAGCGTCCCCTATTTTCTTAGTTTTCACATATTTTACAAATCGCTTTAGAAATTCTAAACCGCCTAATCTTTATGTTTAACTCGCCTAAAATGTCCGTTTCGTACCATTTTTATTAACCCTACTTTTAATTAAGTTCGGCATCTCAAATAACCCTTCATAACATTTCTAGTTGTTCTAACTTGTTACTAACGTCCGCTATATGTACGCTTGATTTTAAAAAATCAAAATCGTCCGGAAAGTGCCGTAACCCTCTTTTATAAACCCAATCAGCCCACTTTATTTAGTGTTTTTCTTAAAAACCTATTTTTCCGATTTGTGGTAAAAATGTCTCTCGTTATTGACTTTTAGGCTAAGCGGTTGCCAACATTATAGTAAAATCTCATTTCGGACAACTTTCGTGTTTTATACTTTGGCCGATTCGGACCCGAAGGGCTCCGAATCGCCCGTTTTAGCTGCTGATCTGGTCTTTGCATTTTCCCAATTTCGCCGAAAATGTTTCAAGTTTCATTTGGTCGTATCTTGGCCGTTTTAAGTCCGATTTTAAAGTGTGATATATGAAAAATTATCTATTCGAAACGAGCTCTTCGAAAACTACTTTTACAACTAATGAAAACATTTTTAAGTCGCTCAAACCCTCAAAACAAAATCGGGACAGCCAAGTATAGTTTAGCCGAAAAGTGACCAAATATCGACCCAAACTCGATATTAGTGCCTGTCTAGTTCCTCCTTTATTTTACCACTTAATCCACCACAAAACTAACCTTAAACCACCCTAATATCTATTGTTGCAACTCTCATCCACTCTCAATCTCACCAAGAACATATTCTAAAAGCTTAACATAAGCTTTTTGCCATAATGCTTGCCACAGATTTTTAAGATGAACTAAATAATTTGTAGTTTCTTTTGTAAAAACATCACAAACACATGGATCTTTAGATATAAACATAGATCTATAACAAGATTCATAATAACATCAAAATAGAACAAGATGGGTCAAGAAATACTCACAAGAAAGCAAGCAAAAGATGAAAACACAAGATCTTGCAAAACCCACTTATAAACTTGAAACCCTAGTTTTATGATTCTTGAAAACTCTTGAAAAATAACCAAACAACACTTGGATCTACCTTAGATATAACTAGGAATGAGTTTAGAATACTTGGATCTTGAAGAAAATCAAAAGTTATGGGTGGTTTATGTTGGTGTTATTGTGCCGTGAGATGGGGAGCAAGGGGAGGGAGATGTGTGTTTTTGTTGGTGACTTGTAAATGAAAGGATAACCCTAGGTTGAAGTATAGTGTTATATTTATAGTCCATATGCTAGGGTTAAGAGGGTTAGATGTGTACACAAGTGACCAACACACCAAGAGAGTGTGTGGTATGTGGTTCGGCCAACAATGGCTCACAAGGACCATATGGTTCAATTTTTCTAGTCAAGGTTCAAGTAATTTAGACATGGTTCAAAGTCTACTAAGTCAAATGTGTAAGAGTGTGTAAGTAAACACATGATGTGTAAGAGTCTGGCTGCATGGATGATGTAGGATACCGATAATGCCTCTTTCTTACACTAAATTTTGGCATTATTTTCAAATTGGAGGTTAGTGGTTTTAGGAGATTTAATTTCAAGTACAAGAGTATTTTGGCTTGGCTTTAATACATGTTTTATGTATATGAATAAGGGTGAACGAAATTTTTGATGTTTTATGGTATAATGTTTATCGATAATTGAGTTTACACGAAAGATTTTGAGTTTCGGGGTTCCGTTGGTCTAAACCGCGAAAAAAAAAAACGAAATTTAAAGGATAAAACCTTAAAATTAATATCGGAAGTGATTAAAAATCACGAAACACTCACGAAAGTTAATATAACACATATAATGCCTAAAATAATTTATAACCGATATGTGGAACGCGTCCGGTGACGTTTCTCAGTTTTTACGCAGTCTATGCTCTCAGTAAACTGTAGAATTATAAACGTAACGAATAAAATTTCTAAAGCAGTAGATGACGGAGTGGGTCGGAATATAAACCGGGAATTTACGGGGTGTGACTTACTTTCCGTTAGGAAAAGCTTTGTCCTCAAAGCTTAGGACGTAGCTTGAGATGCGGATGCAGGGTTAGCGAACAGATGGGGGTACTTCTTCTGCATTTGGTCTTCGCGTTCCCAGGTATACTCGGGACCTCTTTTAGAATTCCAACGGACCTTCACAATTGGAATGCGACTTTGCTTCAATCGTTTAACTTCGCGGTCCATAATCTCAACTGGTTCTTCAATGAAATGGAGCTTTTCATATGTGGATTTCGTCATGGTTTCGGAGCGGTTCATCGGATAAGCACTTCTTAAGGTTCGAGACGTGAAAAGTACTATGAACACGGCTCAGTTTCTCTGGTAATTCTAGCCGATATGCAACCGTTCCCACCTTGGCGAGAATTTTAAAAGGTCCAATATAACGAGGGTTCAGCTTTCCCCGTTTGCCGAAGTATTACACTTTCAGGGCGATACTTTCAACATAACCTTGTCCCCAACCTGAAATTCTAGTGGCTTACGTCTCTTATCAGCATAGCACTTTTGTCGATCTCGTGAAGCTTGTAAACGATGCTTGATTTGGATAATCTTCTCTGTTGTCTCACGAACAATTTCTGGTCCAGTAAGCTGAGCGTCTCCCACCTCAGCCCAACAGACAGGTGACCGGCATTTGCGACCATATAACGCCTCAAAAGGTGCAGCCTTAATACTTGTATGATAGCTGTTGTTGTAGGAGAACTCTATTAAGGGTAAATGTCTGTCCCATCCCTTCCCGAAATCTATCACTCTATGCTGGAGCATGTCTTCCAATGTTTGGATAGTCCTCTCACTTTGACCATCTGTTTCGGGGTGATATGCCGTACTCATATCTAACTGAGTTCCAAAAGCTTCTTGAAGAGATTGCCAGAATTGGGACACGAACCTACCATCGCGATCGGAGATGATCGAAACAGGCACTCCATGTCTCGACACCACTTCTTTCAAGTATTGCCTGGTCAGTTTCTCCATTGAGTCATTCTCCTTTGCTGGCAGAAAATGAGCAGACTTAGTGAGTCGATCGACTATAACCCAAATCATATCTTGTCCACTTGCCGTTTTTGGTAGCTTGGTCATGAAGTCCATGGTTATGTTTTCCCATTTCTATTCAGGGATTTTTGGTTGTACCAACAGACCGGTTGGTTTATTGTATTCTGCTTAACCTTTTCGGCAAGTCATACACTTACTTACATATGTGGCAATTTTGCTTTCATGTTGGGCCACCAGTAAAGCTTCTTCAAATCTTGGTACATCTTGTCCGATCCAGGGTGTTCGAATGTATTTGACTATGCGGTACTCGTGCATAATCAAAGCTCTCAAGTCAAAAACAGTGGTATACAGTTCTATTCTTCAAACACAACGTTCATTGCACGTGGGCTTCCAGCTTCTTAATCCATTGCCATGCAAATCTTCTGTCCCGTTATTCCTTCTTTTCTTGCCTCAACCCTGAGCATTCAAGATCCGCGCAGGGAGATTCAAACCGATCGTCATAACCAAGGCTCGAACTCGCAGTGGCTTAGGTCTACACTTTCGGCTTAATGGATCAGCCACCACATTCGCCTTTCCCGCGGGTTGGTAACGTAATCGCCAGTCGTTAGTCACTTTAACCGCTTAACCAACTACGTTGTCTTATATTCAACTCTTTCTGATCAAGACTATGTTGCAAATCGTGATGATCAGATGTACACAACGCACTTCGTGCCGTGTAAAGGTAATGTCTCCACATCTTGAGAGCGTAAAAACACAGCTCACTTCCAAATCGTGATGTTGTGTAGTTCTTCTCATGGATTTGATGCTGGCGGGAAGTTAAGCTTAACCTTCTCTTTTCTGCATCAACACTGCGCTAATCCCTTATGATGAAGCATCACCGGTATACTACGAGTTTTCACTTCCTTCAAGGCATTGCCAAGATCGGTGCACTACACAACTTTTGTTTCATGTTGGAAAGCAGGTTTCCTTCCTTTTCACCCAAATTAAACTTTACATTTTTCTGAGTCACGCTTCGTCATAGGCTGGATATCTTGGAGATCCTTCGATAACCGGTGTGGTTAGTAAACCGTGCGAGACCTAGAAATTGGCGAATTTCTGTTGGGGTCTTGGGTGATTCCTAATCCTTGATTGACTCAATCTTCGAAAGGAGGATCAACGGTGAATGCCTTTGCTATCAATCAATGTCCAACAAAAATTGTACCTTCGATAGCCAAAAAGTCACATTTTGAGAAATTGAGCTACAATTCATCCCTTCTTGAGCAACTCCCAAAATTAGTCTAGATGTACATCAAGTTCTTCTTGGTCTTAGAGTAGATAAGATGTCATCAATGAAAACACGATAACAAATTTTCTAGGTAGGTCTGTACCCTGTTCATCAAATCCATGAACACTGCCGGCGCGTTAGTCAACCCGAATGGCATCACTTGGAACTCGTAATGACCATAACGAGTCCTAAACGCCGTCTTTGGAATATCCTTCATACAAACTCGAGTCGGTGGGAAATCCGGACCTAAGGTCGATCTTTGAGTACACACTTGACCCTTGTAATTGATCAAACAAGTCGTCGATTCTTGGAAGTGGGTATCGATTCTTCACAGTAAGCTTGTTAAGTTCACGGTAGTCGATACACATTCGGAAAGAGCCGTCTTTCTTTTTGACAAACAAAACCGGAGCTCCCCAGGGTGAGGAACTTGGCCTTATAAATCCCTTGTCGGAAAGTTCTTGTAGTTGAGTAGACAGTTCTTCCATCTCCGACGGTGCTAACCTATAAGGGTTCGTGCTACAGGAGAACCTGGGACTAAGTCAATTTGGAATTCGACTTGTCGTGTGGGTGGTAGTCCAGGTAAGTCTTCTGGAAAAACTTCTGGAAAGTCCCGTACAGTCGGCACGTCTTCAAGTCGCTTCTCCTCCGACTTGTCTTTGTTTTCCTTCACCGTAACCTGTGCCAGAAATAGTTGACAGCCTTTCTCCATATACTTCTGGGCCTTTTCACATGATATAATGCTCAACTTTGATTTCTTCTCCTTGTCGCCTTTGTCTCCTTGAACGATCAGAATTTCATTTCCATAAGGAATACGCACTATCTTCTCGTCACAGACAATCACTGCATGATTCCTTGCTAACCAATCCATGCCGATGATAACGTCGAAACTACCCAACTCTATTGGCATCAGGTCGATATTAAATGGATGTCCTAACAATCCTAATGTACAGCCCATAAACACAGTGTTGGTTTCTGAAGTCCTTCCGTCAGCTAGTTCGACAGCGTAACTAACGTCTAAGGCATAGGGTGTGAAGTCTAGCAATGCACTAAAAGTATTTGATACGAAACTTCTATCGGCGCCAGAATCAAATAACATATAAGCATGATGATCGTTGAGAAGGAACGTACCCGTGACAGTGTTGGAGCCCGGGTTTGCGTCACCTCCTCCTAGTGCATATGCTCTGCCGCTTGCATCAGGAATTCTTGCTTTGTTTCCACGGTTTTGGTTCTTGATCTTGGGGCAATCACTCCGGTAATGCCCTTGTGCTCCACACTCAAAACAAGTCACAACCTTCTGATTCACTATTTGGCCTCCCTGGGTGGGGGTAGTGGGGTTTGTAACCTTGCAATTTCTGGCCAAATGTCCAACCTTGTTGCACTTCACACATCTCACAGTGCACGGGCCTACATGATGAAGCTTACACTTGTTGCAGAATGGAAAGGTACCTTCATATTTCTTCACCTCATTGTTGCCAGCCACATAGGCTCTAGCAACATTCTGTCCTCCAGTATTCTGTCGTTTGTGGGGTGGTTGTTGCCCACGGTTGTTTCCATAGTTGTTGTCCAATCTTCTCTTGTTCTCCGCATTTCTCACAGCATAACTCTTCAACTTTTTATCCATCAAGCTGTTGGCAATTCGAACAGCATCTTGTAGTCTTGTAGGTTCTGCAGCAATCACATTTCCTTGGATGTTATCAGGAAGACCTCCAATGAATTTCTCCACCCATTTCCTCTCCTCGAACCATTTTGGCGCACATCAATGGTGGTTCTGGAACCTCTGAGTGTAACTAGCGATGTCATTGTTTTTCACCGACAGATTCCACAACTCGGTTTCCATCTTTTGGATCTCATTTCTCGGGCAATACACTTCAGTCATCAGTTTCATCAGCTCTCTCCATGACAAAGCGTATGCAGCATCAGTTCCGATGGTCCTCTTGTGAGAGTTCCACCAGGTTAGTGCACTGTCGAGCAAGGTACAAGTTGCGGACTTTCACTTGTATTTCTCCGGACAGTTGCTGATGTGAACTACAGCCTCCATTTCTCAACTCACCTTATAGACCAAACCATTCAAGTCGCTTCTCCTCTGACTTGTCTTTGTTTTCCTTCACCGTAACCTGTGCCAGAAATAGTTGACAACCTTTCTCTATATACTTCTGGCCCTTTTCACATGATATAATGCTCAACTTTGATTTCTTCTCCTTGGCACCTTTGTCTCCTTGGATCAGAATTTTGTTTCCGTAAGGAATACGCACTATCTTCTCGTCATAGACAATCACTGCATGATTCTTTGCTAACCAGTCTATGCCGATGATAATGTCAAAACTACCCAAATCTATGGGCATCAGGTTGATATCAAATGGACGTCCTAATAATCCTAATGTCCAGCCTCTAAGCACAGTGTTGGTTTCTGAAGTTCTTTCGTCAGCTAGCTCTATAGGATACTTAATGTCTATGATAGATGGGGCGATGTCACTTAGAAGGATAAAAAAAAATTTGTGGGTACGGAATTTATGTCGGCTTGGTTCTAGGTACTTGCAATAATTATGTCCTTTTTGCCTTATTCCATGACCATTAGAAACTTGGACGATGAAGAAATTTTCTAACTTTCTCGATTCTAACCCAACGAATGAGAATAAGTCTATCATGTTCTAAAATCTTAAAATCCGAGATTACCGTGACTACAAGGAGCGTGACTCGGTCTCTTGGCTAATGGTACTGTGTCTTTATATGGTAACATTGAGGAATCTACTTAGTTACGGAGCTTATTAATACGAATACATATGACAGACATAACTCGCAAACACGCGCGCAAAATATTGGTAAAATATGATGATGATAAAATCTTATCAAAATTGTAGGGAGGAGAAAAAGAATATAGAAGTGGAAAGTGAAAATAGTTTGGCAAATTTTTTAAGGTAACTACTCTCAGCATAGGATGGTCCTTCCTGAATTATACATAGGTGATCAGGCTATGTATAATTTAGATACTAACGATAAAATGCTCGTTTCGTCAAACTAGTGTTATGTTTAAAAGTTTGTATGGTATAAACATTGTCGTTTCTAAGGTAGAATAATAGTTTGTGAAAACGAGAACATTGTAATTTATATAATCGACACAAGATATTTTGTAAGACTTAGTAGAAATAGTTTAAGAGGTGATACCAAAATATATTACAAGAAAATCACGTGACAGTTTATAGTGTAAGAGTGAAGGGTATATAAAATGGTAACAAATGGGCTATGAGTTGACAAACAGTTTATATAATGACATCAAATAGTTTATAAGGTGTTAGAGAAATTATATATAAAACAATGGCCAAAAGTTTATAAACGTCGACATAATAGGTTAAAAGATGAAAACAAGTTTATAAAATGGTTTGGAAAATAGTTTGTGTGATGATAGTAGAATAATTTTTAAGAAAATGACAAAATGGTTTATAGGATGACAACAAAATTGCTTATGAAATGGCACAAGAATAGTTTATAAAATGCTAACAATGGAATGATTTGATAAGATGGTAGTAATTTAAGGAGTAGCTTACATAAATAAATAGATAAATTAAGTGTAACTAACAAAATTGTCATGACACATACATTAACGGGAAATCTAAAACATCCACTCAATACAACGAAATTTATAGAAAAGTACTAATGCGAATATAGTCTAAGAAGACTTTGACTTAGGTCACTAGGTAAGGCGAGAAGATCTCTTCTTAAGCATTGGTCTTGTCTTTGACGACACTAGAGTTCTCATGAGCTTTTTCCTTCAAAATTTGATTCACTTGGTTCTGATTTCTCAATTTCTAGAATTCATTCCTAAAATGTCCTAGCCTTCCACATTCATAGCAAGTGATGGTAGCCTTCAGATTTGCTACATGGGGGGGTGCCTTACAATCCCTAGTCGTATGGCCAACCCTCTTACATTTACTACACTTCACAGTACACGGCCCAACATGATGCCACTTACACTTGTTGCAATAAGGTAAATTCCTAGCATAAGCCTTCTTTCCATTGGCTCTAATAGTGTAAGCCCTTGTCACATCCAGTTTCGTGAAGGGCAGTTGTTGTGGCACTCGGTTATCCTTTTGTTGGTTCTCAAACTTCCTCTTGTTGTTAGCATTCTTTTCTATCGTGGTTTCTTGTCGTATGACCTGATTCATCAGATCGTGAGTCATACGGATTTTTGTCTCATAGATGGCGATAGCTTCAATAGCATCACTAACTCGTTGAGCTACAATCTGGTTAATCTCTGCAGAAGTCATCCCTTGTCTCGATGCCGACATTCTCTTCCAAATTAAAAGAAGTAAAAAAAATATTAAAGTAAGTCAGTTTTCCCAAGGTCGTGTCCTAAAGATGAAATGTTGCAAGGTGGCGGTTTAAAGTCGTGTTCAACTTAATCGGTATGCTTTTAGGTGATAATATGAGTCGACGTAGGAGAAACAAAAGTATGGGACGGGTACTCAACACGCATTCGGGTTCGGACAGTAAGATGACGTAGGGTCGGAAGACTATGACAAGTTTCGATGCAAAATGATGTATAACGTAATTAAGGCAATATGATATATAAATTGCACTTATATATATATATATATACATATATAAAATGCTATTATTATTAGATACATATATAAGCAGGTAAGGCACGTAGGATCACATACTGGTTATAGACCAGACCTAGATATACTACCTGGTTCTCTATAACCTTGGCTCTGATTACCAATCTGTCACACCCCCAAACTGGGCCTAGACGGAATACGTGTCCGAGGGCGTGACGTCATAACAATCCGATCACAAAGCAATAAAGAACGACCACTAATCATGGACGTTTGAAAAAGTTTACTCGTTGCATAAAATAAAATAGATTCAAGTTTTACAGCCCATAATAATTAAGTTAAAAAGTAGCGGAAGCATAACAAAGTTTTAGTAATGACAACGAGTAAATAATAGATAAGTCTTGAAATTGGCGAAGTCACATAGCACATAGACTCCACATAGCATCAAGAATCAATCCAAGCTAAGCACCTGAGAAAACATGTTTAAAACGTCAACATAATGTTGGTGAATTCATAGGTTTAAGTTTATACAAGAGTGGACCACAAGATTTCAAAACGTATGTGACTACTATAACAAATACAGCATCACATAAAAAGTATTTACTGTTGCACTAAGCTCATGACACTGAAGCTAATTAATCAACAGGGCATGCTTCTTCCTGTTGTATAGTATTCCTGCCCTAAACCGGTGTCCCAAACCAAAGACCACCATAATGTACAATCGACATGACATATATCCGTTTGTTCTTCGTTAAGTGGAACCAAAGCGGATAGGGATAATTAGTCCTAATAGATCTATCTATTCACTCGCGCTCCCTCAACCGGTCCTCCGGTCGAGAAACTAACAGTTCATGATAAGTTGGGCAGTAGTAGGTTTGTAAGCAACTTAGGCAACACATAAACAAGTAAAACTCACGTAAAGAACTTGTGTCCAATTTAAAAGCAAACAATGTTTCTCACCCCATAGTATAAAGCGTTTGTAAATCAGTAAAAATGTGGGGCTATGAACTCACCTTAGCAAGGGTAAGCGATAACCACAACAAATGATGAAGATATAAGGAGGTCTAGCCGCGACCTAGAGTAAGTATGGGTATGACTTAGCATTTATCAAAGAAACAAGTAAAGCATCCATGTTCATCATTTAAAGCATCCAAGTGTGTTTGCGTTTTAGTAATAAAAGACTTTGAAACTTTACCATGTCTTAGTTAAATCCCGACACTTGCAAAAAGTTACTATTTTTAGAAACTTTCCTTTTTAGGAAACTTTTTAGTTTCAAAACGTTAATAGCGTCCCCTATTTTCTTAAGTTTCCATATTTTACAAATCGCTTAAACAATTCTAAACCGCCTAATCCTTATGTTTAAATCGCCTAAATGTCCGTTTCGTACCATTTTTAATAATCCTACTTTTTATTAAAATCGGCATCTCAAATAACCTTTCATGACGTTTCTAGTTGTTCTAACTAATTACCTAACATTTCTATATGTTTCGCTTGTATTTAAAACATCCAAAATCGTCCGAAAGTGCCCGAAACCCCCTTTTTCTTTTCCCATCAGCACGCATTATTTAGAGTTTTTCTTAAAAATCTATTTTTCCGATTTGTGGTAAAAATGTCTCTCGTTTTTTACTTTTAGGCTAAGCGGTTGCCAACGTTATAGTAAAATCTCATTCCGGACAACTTTCGTGTTTTATACTTAGGCCGATTCGGACCCGAAGGGCTCCGAATCGCCCGTTTTAGCTGCTGATCTGGTCATTGCATATTTCCATTTTCGCCGAAAAATGTTTCAAGTTTCATTTGGCCATAACTTGGCCGTTTTAAGTCCGATTTTAAAGTGTGATATATGAAAAATTATCTATTCGAAATGAGCTCTTCGAAAACTACTTTTACGCCTAATGAAAACATTTTTAAGTCGCTCAAAACCACCAAACTAATTCGGGACAGCAAGTTTGTTTTGCCAAAATATGACCAAAAATCAACCCACTCGCATATTAGTGCCTAATCTAGTTTAACCTTTATTTACCACTAATCCACCACAAAACTAACCTTAATCCAACCTAATCTCTATTGTTGCAACTCTCATCAACTCTCAATCTCACCAAGAACATAATATAACATATAAACATAAAGCTTTTGTCCTAATACTTCCAACATATTCTTAAGATGAATAAAAATAAATTGTAATTTCTTTTGTAAAATCATCACAAACACTTGGATCTTTAGATATAAACATAGATCTATAACAAGATTCATAACAACATCAAAATAATACAAGATGGGTCAAGAAATACTCACAAGAAAGTAAGCAAAAGATGAAGACACAAGATCTTGCAAAACCCACTTATAAAACTTGAAACCCAAATTTTATGATTCTTGAAAACCCTTGAAAACAACCAACTAACACTTGGATCTACCTTAGATAACCTTAGAAATGAGTTTAGAATACTTGGATCTTGCTAGAAATCAAAAGTTATGGAAGTGTTTGTGTGTTTGGGTTGTGCCGTGAGCTAGAGACACAAGGGGAGGGAGAATGAAAATTTTTGAGGCTAGTAAATGGAAGTATAACCCTAAGTTGAGATATGGTGTGGTATTTATAGTCCAAGACTAGGGTTAGGAGGGTGAGATGGTGCACACAAGGGACCAACACCCACCAAGGGTGTGTGCACCCTTGGTTCGGCCGAACTAGGCTCACAAGGACCATTGTGGTTCAATTTTTCTAGCCAAGGTTCACTCAATATAGATATGGTTTAAAGTTACTAGTCAAAGTTGTAAGAGTGTGTAAGTAACATGTGATGTGTAAGAGTCTTGCATGCATGCATGTTGCTAGGATACAAAAATGTCTCTTTCTTACACTAGTATGGTAATATTTTCAAATTTTGAGTTAGTGGTTTAAGGATGATTTAATTTCAAGTACTAAGAGTATTTTGGCTTGGCTTTAGACATCTTTATATGTATGGGAATGAGGGTGAACGAAATTTTTATGCTTATGGTATAATATTATTGATAACTTGAGTTTACACGAAAAGATTTAGATTTTGAGTTTTCCGGGGTTCCGTTTGGTCAAAAACGCGAAAAACGTAATTTAAAGGATAAAACCCTAAAATTAATATCGGAAGTGATTAAAAATCACGAAACACTCAGGAAAGCTAATATAACACATATAATGCCTAAAATAATTTATAACCGATGCCGGAACGCGTCCGGTGACGTTTCTCAGTTTTTACGCAGTTTAGTTCCTCGGTAAATTGCCAGATTTAAATGTAACGTATAAAATTTAAAGTAGATGACCGGAGTGGGTCGGAATACTAACCGGGAATTTACGGGGTGTGACACATTTTAAGTCCGATTTTAGTGTTCGATATATGTAAAACTATCTATACGAAATGAGCTATCCGAAATCTACCTTCTTGGCTAATGAAAACATTTTTAAGTCTCCCAAAACCTCAAAACAAAATCAGATAAACAACCTTATATTTCGCAAACGCCTCCTTAAATCCATCCAAACTTCAAAATAGTGTTTATACTAACCTAATCCCGTTCACTACTAATCCAACCAACAAAATCCATTCTTATGTCTAACCTACTCCCATCCTCATCATCATATCAACACATAAATCTTCTCATCCTTTCCTTAATCAAAGATATATAAAAGAAAGCATAAAACTTCATTATTTCATATCTCATCATGTTTCTTTTTGAAAAGTTAACACAAACACAATAGGATTTAAACCAAGAGCATAAGAAAATAAATAAATCAAAAGGAGGTTCAAGAAAGAGCTTACAAATGATGAAGAAATAATATTGAGCACTAGATCTATAACATACACCAAGATCTTGAAACCCCCCAAAATAAAGTGAAACCCCAATTCTTGATCTTGAACAAACCCTTGAAAATCAATGAAATCACTCTTGGATACACCTTAGATAAGCTTAGTAATGAACTTGGAATAGTTGGAATAGATCAAAAATAGAAGAATGAAACCACTTATGGTGGTTGTGGTGTTGCCGTAGCCAAAGGAACAAGAAAAAAGGGGAAGGAAACTTTTGGTGGCTTTGAAATGAAATGAATGTCCTAAAATGGGATAAGTCTTAGTATATATAGGACAAGCTTAGGGTTTAGGGTGCAAGACTTGTCTTAACAAAATGGCTAGAACCCACATAGGTGTGTTGTAGTTGGTTCGGTTTCAAGAGAGAAAAATAAAGGAAGTGTGAGCCAATTTTGCAAGTATTAATTCTTTGGTTAAGTTAGTTAGTGTGTGAAAAATTTATGAGGAATGAAATATGGATGGTATTTGTAGTGGAGTAAGAACTTGGAGCTAAAGGGGAAGGGAATGGAGCCAAAGTAAACTTGGAGCCAAAGGGTGAGCCAAGCCAAGAGAGGGGGAGGGGACCATGAGCTAAAGTGAAAAGATTCGATTAGAATCAATTTAGAGTGTGTATGTGTGTGTTTTGTGTAATTGGAGTAGGAGGGGGGTTATCCACGAAATTTATGACCTCTAAAGACATATGATATCTAGGGTTTACACGAAAAGATTACGGGTTTTCGGGGTCCTGTTTGATCAAAAACGCGAAAAACGTAACTTATACGCGAAAACGTAAAAATCATAACCGGTAATGTAAGTAAACTACGTAACACTTTAAAATGATAAAATAATGTATATAACACGTAGACTAATCCAATTTCGAAGCCGGAATGCGTCCGATGACGTTTTTCAATTTAACGCGGGATAACTTCCCGGTTTTAAGTTAAATTCAAACGTAACGTATAAAAGTCAAATTAATGAATGAAATAGTATAAAAATAATGACCTAAAATTTATGGGGTGTGACAATATGTTTGGGAAATACACGATTCCCCATCACTCTCATCCCTAGTATAAATCACTCCCACTTTATGCGTCCACTTCCGTTTGTATCACATTCATATTTGTGGATCCATTTTGCATTTGTTGTTGGCGATGAAGATACTATTGCATATATGCATTTATTACTTTGTAAACACAATAAGTTGGTGGATCATGAAGGTTGAAACTGACCCGGATCTTTTCGGGGCAACACGACAACGTGTTTGCAGCCATGCCAGGTCTGATATACTTCTATCTGGTCCAACACCCGCATGTCTAAGCCAAATCGCTGATAATGTTAAATACTCGTACCTTGTTTGCTTATGCCTAAGTTGTGTAAAAATAAAGTGATATGTGTTTGGTTTGTTTGAGAGAGAAAAGTAAATAAAATGGTATGTCATTGCTCTATTCTTCTGATACAATTAAGGTTGTAGCCATGGCGGTTGTGACTCCTTGGTTGACCTTATTCTATCTGAGCCTCGGCGGGTGGTTAGCTATGAGGTATGTTCCAACATCATATACGCTGTGTTGCTTTTGATTTGTCACACCTCAAAAATCTGGTAGTTGCGGAACGGTAACATTGGGGTGCGACGTCATAGCACAATGAACAAGTAATAGGAAACGACCTCAAAAGAGACGTTTTAAAATAAGGTTCACATTCGATGCTCATAAAATATCAGAGTTTACAACATGGTCCCAACAGTTTTCAAAATGACATAAAAGTTCAAAACATTCATAAGTTAAACATGACATTATAGTATTAAAAAGATGACATAAGTTTTGATAAGATAAAGTTTGCATCGAATGAAAGTGAAAACAAAATCCTTCCAAGTGATATCCCACGCGGCTCCCATCCAAGCTTTATACCTTAGGACCTAAGATTAAAACATGCTAAAAAGTCAACAAAATTGTTGAGTGAATTCATAGGTTTAGTAATAAAGGTATGGACCACAAAATTTTAGTAGCGTAGACAAGAGAAACACATTCACTATATCCAAAAGTAGGTATTATTGCCTTAAGCTCATGACACCGAAACCTTAACAAGTACTTCAATCAATGGACTGGGATTTGCCCCACAAATGTAGGAAGCTCTGCCAAACAACCTAAAATGTTACTCAAATGTTAAATGCGTCAACCGGTTACTAGAAACCAGAATCTGGACGGGGATTGTCAATCCCGATAGATCTATCCACAACACTCACGCTTACTATAATAGCAACTAACGGTTCATGATTGAAAGGGTACTTAAGTGGGGAGTGAAGGTACTTAGGCAATAATAATCAGGCAAGGATACAATTTTAAAGCACTTGAGTAAGCATGTAATCTCCCCCGTGGAGTTTTAAGAAAACATTAAGTAGTAAAAAGGGGCTATGAAATCACCGTAAGCAAACGAGAATAGAATGTCAACGACAAAGAGAGTGGAGATAAGAACTCCTAACCGCGACCAAGAATAATGGTTCACAATTAGAAACATGGAATATATAATAAAATGACACATAAGTCATATATCAAAAATATATATTATATATATATATATATATATATATAATAGAATATAATATAAATATAAATATATTATAATGATATATAATATATAATATATATAATATAAACTAGTACCAAAACCCCGCCCCAGACGGGCGATTTCGCTTCATAATCATATAGATAATCACTAAGTATATGAAATAAAGAAAAGAAAAAATTTCTACTAAACCACACAAATAAGTTTAAAAATAAATTACAACGAAACAAAGTTATTGGTAGTAATACAAAAGATATTTAGAAAGTTGTATATAGAAAACAATGATGTCTATTCAAATACGACATCAGACTTCTTTGTAAACAATGTTTGTCATTGAGTTTGAATGGTTGCCATCAAACCACTTATAATAAAAGAATCCTCCATGTCCAAGAACTAATGGTTTATCTTGAAAAGTGTTGTAGATCTTTTGTACCAAGTTTTGGAGTGCAATTGTATCCAATGCATACTGATCTGTCGTGATCTTTGTTCCGATTCCTTGTGTACTCGGTTCGTTTCCTATTATGTATCATTTAAAAGAAACCAGAACTTAACTCCTAACCTTCAAGTTATTGAAGCAAAATCTAACTAAGCAATTATTCCATTAAAAGTTGCATAGATAACGAAAATCTTACCAAGTTCCCTACCATGAATAGTGAAACCCTTGTCAACCGTATGTTTCATCAAAGCCTCAGCATTGCTTGAGTTCCACAGCCCTACAAATGTGCCATCTCTGTTTACTTGTCGTTGACTCAATGCGTTCAACCCAAATATAATCTTTGGTCTTGGAAAAATAAGAGAAAAAACGTAAACATATAATAACGATGAAAGAAATATTAAGCAAAGTAGAAAAGTTGTGTTTACTTTGAACTATTAAAGAAATTGTTGAGTTGATCCCATCTCGACATGGATAAGTAACCTTGAGTCAAAATTTGACTACGCGCGAACCAACCCTTCTTTTTATGTGTCAATAAGTAAATAGAAATATAAATACACAAAAAGGATCAGAACCCGCGAGATCAAGAAAACCGGAAGCAGTATAGGGTGTCTCCGGGTCGTTATGTCCCAACGAGGCTGAAATGGAAAATCGCAAGACGATTGATGATTTGTGTTTGAATGTCACAGGGAATGCGAATATGAATGGGCACTAAAACTGATGATAATAAGCAAAAGCACATAAAAATAGCAAAGAGAATAAGCTAGAACAAGAATCAAAACTAGGAATGACAAAAACACTTAAAACTTTTATACTAAGGCACAAATAAGCTTAAATAAACTTAAGACAAATCAAATAAGCTAAACTAACTCTAAATAAGCAAATACAAAAAGCAATTAAGCTAAATTAAACAAGATTAACACAACAGTACTAACAACAGTACTAACAGTTTTAACTACCAGTACTAACTTGGAGTTAGTACTGCTAGGCTAAAGTTAGTACTGTTAGCTTAAGGTTAGTACTGCTAGGCTAACAAGACTTAAAGTTAGTACTGCTAGTGTTAAGTTAGTACTGCTCCTAAAATCAACTAGCAGTACTAACTTGGAGTTAGTACTGCTTGTTC